>NIVC01001778.1:0-52500 GCA_002269645.1 Macrostomum lignano | reverse complement strand
ATCACTTATTTTAGCGCCACGGTCACTCATTTTAGCGCCACGGATATCACTCATTTTAGCGCCACGGTCACTCATTTTAGCGACACGGATATCACTCATTTTAGCGCCACAGATATCACTCATTTTAGCGACACAGATATCACTCATTTTAGCGACACGGATATCACTCATTTTAGCGCCACAGATATCACTCATTTTAGCGACACGGATATCACTCACTTTAGCGACACGGATATCACTCATTTTAGCGCCACAGATATCACTCATTTTAGCGACACAGATATCACTCATTTTAGCGACACGGATATCACTCATTTTAGCGCCACAGATATCACTCATTTTAGCGACACAGATATCACTCATTTTAGCGACACGGATATCACTCATTTTAGCGACACGGATATCACTCATTTTAGCGACACAGATATCACTCATTTTAGCGCCACAGATATCACTCATTTTAGCGACACGGATATCACTCACTTTAGCGACACGGATATCACTCATTTTAGCGCCACAGATATCACTCATTTTAGCGACACAGATATCACTCATTTTAGCGACACGGATATCACTCATTTTAGCGACACGGATATCACTCATTTTAGCGACACGGATATCACTCATTTTAGCGCCACAGATATCACTCATTTCAGCGCCAACTCATTTTATTTAGCGCCACAGATATCACTCATTTTAGCGCCACAGATATCACTCATTTTAGCGCCACAGATATCACTCATTTTAGCGCCACAGTCACACTCATTTCAGCGCCAACTCATTTTATTTAGCGCCACAGATATCACTCATTTTAGCGCCACAGATATCACTCATTTTAGCGCCACAGATATCACTCATTTTAGCGCCACAGTCACACTCATTTCAGCGCCAACTCATTTTATTTAGCGCCACAGATGTCACTCATTTTAGCGACACGGATATCACTCATTTTAGCGCCACCGTCACTCATTTTAGCGCCGCAGATGTCACTCATTTTAGCGCCACAGATGTCACTCATTTTAGCGCCACGGATATCACTCATTTTAGCGCCACCGTCACTTATTTTAGCACCGCAGATGATGTCACTCTAGGTTTTAGATCTGGGTCTCCATGGAGTGACAGGGAATATACATGCCTAAGGCAATACGTATCCAGCCTAATGTTTTATCAGATCAGTATTGTTTATTATTCAGTATGTCCTAATGGCTGCCTTATATTAGCCTTATTTGCCCAGTGTCGAAGGTGTCTGCCGTCCCCTTCCCAATGTCACATCGTGTGCGCTCATTGTTCAAATATTTGAACCTGTCGCCGTGTGGAACACGCAGTCTAAGGAGCTGGCACACTGCTAGGACTGAGAGTCAATATTTGCTGCTGTTTCTGCGGGAGGTACAGATGGGTAGTTTATCGAGGCAAAAGAAGGAAGCCAGAAGTTGAGCTCGCTCTGTATTGCGTGACTCAATTGGGTGCGTCCTCGGGGGAGGTCATTGACTCGTTTGTTGGGTCCTCGAGGGAGGTCATTGACTCATTTGTTGGGTCCTCGAGGGAGGTCATTGACTCATTTGTTGGGTCCTCGAGGGAGGTCATTGACTCGTTTGTTGGGTCCTCGAGGGAGGTCATTGACTCCCGTGTTGGGTCCTCCAGGGAGGTCATTGACTCCCGGTCCTAGGACTTCCTTGACTCCCTTTCGGTCCTAAAGGGGTCCTTGACTCCCTTTCGGTCCCAGAGGTCCTTGACTCCCGGGCCTAGGACTTTCAGTCCTATAGGGGTCCTTGATTCGATTTTAGGCCATCAAGTGCCCTATATAAACACAAAAAACTTAAACATACATGCAACATGAATTTCGATGAAGTGCGAATTCGCAAGCAGGTACGAGTATATCCTTATATCCAGTTAATTAAACATTCTCTTGGCTGGTTTCCAAATTTTTATTATAGACTTTACCTATAGAAACTACAGAGTACAGTAAATGAAAATAAATTTTTTTATAACAGATAAAAGTTACTATTCAATACATGCGATTTTAATAACAAGCTATATTGGTACTCGTAAGGATTAAGGTTATCACTATAGAAATTTGTGGTAACAATACATGTTTTATATTCAATATAAGTATTCGCATAGTTAAATATTTTGTTAGTTGCCGTGCAGGGAAGGCAGGCAAACTCCACCCCATCATGGCCGCTGTCGGCATCATCTCGTCAGTACTGCGGCGTCTTGAACACAATGAACACCTGCTTGCCGATCTGGAACACAAGCGAGTAAGCCGGCTCGTGACCATAGTAACACCAGAACTGGCCCTGAGCAATGATCACATGCCAGAGCTGGTTGCACTGCCGGTCCAAGTTGGTCTTCGCTTGTTTGGGCACGTCCTTGTATAATTGCATTTGCACGCCAGGTGAGAACGTGGGATATTGCGGTTCAAGGAGGTTACATTTAATTGTAGTTACTCCTAACCACTTCTCATCTCTCACTACTCACTAATCTCGTCCCTCCCGTCGCCCTTAAATTTACTTTATAACTCTTTTTCATTTCTAATTCTCTTATCCCCTCTGTCTCAGCTCGCTAATGTAATCTCATCTCTTCCCTCTAATACGCTTAGATGTACAACTACTTCTCACCTCAACTTCTCTGTCTGGGCTATATTTCGCCAATCTTACATGTACTTACTTATCTTCCGCCTCTCCCTTTTCCCCCTCCCTCTCTCCCATCTCCCTCCCACTCTCACCCCCCATCTAGCTCCCTTTCATTCTCACCCATCTCCATTTGACCTATCTCCATCTGACCTATCTCCCTCTCACCCATCTCCCTCTCACCCATCTCTATCTCACCCATCTCCCTCTCACCTATCTCCCTCTCACCCATCTCCCTCTCACCCATCTCCCTCTCACTCTCACCCATATCCCTCTCAATATCACCCATCTCCCTCTCATTCTCACCCATCTCCCTCTCAATCTCACCCATATCCCTCTCACTCTCACCCATATCCCTCTCACTCTCACCCATCTCCCTCTCATTCTCACCCATATCCCTCTCAATATCACCCATCTCCCTCTCATTCTCACCCATCTCCCTCTCAATCTCACCCATATCCCTCTCACTCTCACCCATCTCCCTCTCATTCTCACCCATCTCCCTCTCATTTTCACCCATACATGTATCCCTCTCAATCTCACCCATATCCCTTTCAATCTCACCCATCTCCCTCTCAGCCATCTCACTCTCACCCATCTCCGTCTCACCCATCTCCGTCTCACCCATCTCCGTCTCACCCATCTCCGTCTCACCCATCTCCCTCTCACTCTCACCCATCTCCCTCTCAATCTCACCCATATCCCTTTCAATCTCACCCATCTCCCTCTCAGCCATCTCACTCTCACCCATCTCCGTCTCACCCATCTCCCTCTCACTCTCACCCATATCCCTCTCACTCTCACCCATCTCCCTCTCATTCTCACCCATCTCCCTCTCATTTTCACCCATACATGTATCCCTCTCAATCTCACCCATATCCCTTTCAATCTCACCCATCTCCCTCTCAGCCATCTCACTCTCACCCATCTCCGTCTCACCCATCTCCCCCTCGGAACTCACGCTCATCTTGGCGCACTCTCTCAGCGCCTCCTTGACAATGTTAACGACCCGGACCTGCCACTCGAGCCCCATGTCGCCGCTGATGATCACCACATCATCTGGCAGGCTGTTGCTGCTGGCAGCATTGGACCTGGCCTGCTCTTGAATCTCGCGAGCATTGAGCCCGAGTACGTCGCAGAAGGCGTCAAGCTGAATCACTCCGGTGTTGTCCGGGTCGAACAGTTTCTGCCATTTGCGCACAAATGATTCGTCGTAGTTTTGCTTGCGCATGTAGACGTTCAGATCGTCTGACGTGATGTAGCCGCGGCCCAGACGGTCGATGGCGAGCCAAGCCTCCTTGAATGCCTCCATTAATAGTTTTGGTATTATATTTTAGGAAACTTTTCACGCTTGATTTTTTGCAAGAAATTCAAATAAAGCGCAATTCTTTATATACACATGTGATTGTGCTTTACAAGTAATAAACATTCCAAACGGATTGGCTGCTCGCTGGGTGGGCTTCCTAATTAGGAAGGATTCGGTTTGATTCACTCCGGAATTTTTCTATTTTACGAGTTTTTAAGAGTTGAAATAATAATTAGTAAACTCAATACGCTACTGACTTCAGTTAAGTAGGTAGAGATGAAAATTTTAGGAGTATATTTCGTATTGAGAGAATAAATAAAATTGATTGTTTAAATAGGGCCTATGCTAAACGTAATCTTCGTTTAAACCATTTAGAAAACAGAACTATCGCTCTTTACCACATATTCATTCTTGAATTGGTCTTTCTTAATTTTCATTGTCATTGAAAAACTCACAAGAAGACTTAAATTAAGAGACTACATGTACATACTCGGGACGGGAGTTTCCAATTGTATTTTCATAATGATTTTGAACTAACTAGTCGTTTAACAAGTCTATAGTCGTTTTAGGCGTGATTTACCGTATGTGTTTATAGCTTAGTGTTTTTTATTAGCTCGTAGTACCCGTACTATTAATAATGCAAAGTACGAAGGGTGTTTCAAAAGAAACAAACGATAATGCGACTCATTCGCCTTCACAAGGATAGATTTGTGGTCAAATATTACTGCAGACCATAGCTATATGTATACTGTGTTACTGTGTAAATAACGACAGTACTCGTAGTTTGCCGACCTCTGCTGTAGAGGCTGTGACGGCAGCCTTGAAGAATGATCAATCAAATCATTAAATTACATTTGCGTGATTCCTGATACTAGAGAAAGAATTCGAATAAATACAGGTCTGAGAGATAACTGCATGTAAAAGACGCAGCTAAATGTGGTGGAGTGGACCTGAAAAGGGCCGTTTTAGCGTTTAATTTCAATGCCAGTAATGAACAATGGTATGCTACATGTATTTATGCAATTACCATGCTTATTTTATGCTTATCGTGCAGCATACTTGTTTTTTCTGCAAAATGTAATAGCTAGACTTTTTCAGAGCACTAAAATTCAATTCAGTCTATTTTACTTTGAAGACTTTGAAGTCCGAACCGAATGCAATAACCGTGTAGTAACCACAACCAGCAACCACGTTTCATTATTCAGGAAAAGCTACCGGCAACGGCAAGCGGGCAAATTCCGGCAGAATATAAGTTGTATAAATGCATGTATCTCTAGTATTAATTCCAGAGGTCCCAAATCCCAAAACTCAGTTTACGCTTGAGCCTTTAAACCATCATTTAGAATAAACGACTGTTGCTCACCGCTTCTTTTTGGAACATTTTTTTAACTGACATGACAAGCTCAAGAATCACACTTATTAAAGTTGCTGGAGAGGAGCTGAAAATTAAATATCGTGAAATGGCCTACATAATATCCATAAGGCAGTGCTTATTCCCACGGTACCGTTGGAATAAAACAGAAATTATTCTATAGGAAATTATTCCTACGGTACCGTACATACAGTACTCAGTAGTTCATCGAGTTTGTGTAGACATTACAGACAACATACGTGAACGTGAGAGTATTTAGTTGAGTATAATCTTTAGTTTAGTATCAATAGAATTCGATTGGTGATCGAGTTTTAACTGAAGGACTCTGTTCTGTTTTTCCTCTACGGCTACAGCTAGCCTACAGAAATATGGTAATTTTGGGGTCACAACTCACTACGCTTACGGAAAACGGAATAAAATTTTTGAATACGGCTACGGCACATGGACCCCCTCACGGCACTAGACTCGTTCAATTAAAATGGCCTTTAAAACAATTATTACTAGGCCCCTAGCCTATGTATGTTTTAAGACTGCAATGTAGAGCACAATTTGAATGTGGTGGCCCTGAAAAGGGCCGTTTTAGCGTTCATTGTAGCGTTAAGCTATACGACAGCTGCCACCGGAGCCAGAGCGGACGTCGCGGTAGAACAGCGTATAGTCTGTCAGTGACAGACCGATTACTTGGCACTGGTGTACTTGGTGACGGCCTTGGTGCCCTCGCTGACGGCGTGCTTAGCCAGCTCACCAGGCAGGAGCAGACGGACAGCAGTCTGGATCTCCCGGCTGCTGATGGTGCTGCGCTTGTTGTAGTGAGCCAGACGGCTGGCCTCACTGGCGATGCGCTCGAACACATCATTAACGAAGCTGTTCATGATCATCATGGCCTTGCTGGAGATGCCAGTGTCGGGGTGCACCTGACGGAGCACCTTATAGATGTAGATGGCGTAGGACTCCTTCCTCCTGCGCTTCCTCTTCTTGTCAGTCTTCGGGGCCTTAGCCTTGCTGGCCTTCTTGGCAGCCTTTCCACTGACCTTCGGCGGCATGATTCAATGCAGACGGAGTTTGACAGAGGGATTGTTTAAGATCAGTCGACGAGTGATGAGGAACCAAGGGTACCAAGCTTTTTCTATTTATAACCCCAACAAAGAAACCAAGCTCGAAAATTGTCAACGATCGATAATTGTTTCCTGACCAATGGGAGCGAAGCAGGCTTTAGGAACCTTAGTTGAGTGAGGAATCTTGAAGACAGCACTGAATGTATTTCATACTCTACTGTCAATAGAAATATATGTTCATTTCTGTCAGGCCGCTGTTTGGGATCAAGAAACACTAAGACCAGAACAGGGTCTATCAAGCTTAGCAGCAAATTGCAGCAAAAAGTAAAAAGTGTACGCCAAATTACACCGTCCTTCCATTTCATGCTTTCAAGTGATTCAAGCGTAATATTTTTTTATAAAGTCCATCATCATTTACGCTTTTGATAGCTTGGCTGCTTTGCTCCGAACAAAATTATCTTATCGTTCTTGTACTCGCATTTAAAGTGACTCTACGAATCGACTTCTAATAAGAGTCTTCTCAGACTACAAGAATCTACGAGTCTTCTAATGAGAATTCAAATAGTTATAAAACGAGCATAAAGGCAAGAGTCGACTATAAGAAATCATGGCCCTGAAAAGGGCCGTTTTTGCGTTTTAGGAAGGGAATAAATGTTTGCTTAGCTTTCTAAGTACAGACACTACCCTGTGTCACCCCAACTTTTTGAGTCAAGTAAAGTCTCATCCGATTTTTTTTAAACTTGATATTGCTTCCGTCTGATCTAACCGGGTTTTGATAATTTCTGTTTTAGCTTCAAAGCAGAATTACATTTTCCACAGCTCACTGAAACTTCGTAAAAGTAGTTTTTAGTCTGAAACTTTGGTTTGGCATAAATAAAGATTTTTTTCTATTTTTACACTCTACAGGAAGCAACAGCACTTCATTGATTAATGAAAAATGAAGCCAGTTGAGTCTTTGTACCTAGAAACTTATTGAATTATCAAAAAGTTCATAAATAACTTTTGACCCTACTGTAAGTAGAGTACAAAATAAACGTTTAGAAAAATACTGTTGACCAAAAATAAAATATTCGACTCCAGCCAATGAAGAACCTTCTTGACGACCGGGCCGTTGCTAAGATAATTTTAGGTTTTCGCGAACTATAAAACCTTTCACAAACACTTTCAGAACATATCAAAGCATTTCAATATCCAGAATTCTCCTTTAGCATCTCATCTAATCAATCAGTCATCATGAGCGGACGCGGCAAAGGCGGCAAGACCAAGGCCAAGGCCAGGACCAAGTCCTCCCGCGCTGGACTACAGTTCCCAGTCGGTCGCATCCACCGTCTGCTGCGCAAAGGCAACTACGCTGAACGCGTGGGCGCCGGCTCTCCCGTGTACATGGCCGCCGTGCTGGAGTATCTCGCCGCTGAAGTACTCGAACTGGCTGGCAACGCTGCTCGGGACAACAAGAAAACTCGCATCATTCCGCGTCACCTTCAGCTGGCTATCCGCAATGACGAGGAGTTGAACAAACTGCTCAGCGGTGTCACCGTGGCTCAGGGCGGCGTCCTGCCGAACATCCAGGCTGTCCTGCTGCCCAAGAAGACCAAGAGTAACTGAACGCATCGCATGCTTCGTCTTCGTCTCTGGCTCTTCTTTCTTCTGCCGTCTTCTAAGAACTAGACCGCAGCTTTTTGAACGCTAAAACGGCCCTTTTCAGGGCCACCACATCGAAATGTGCCTATACATTCGTCGATTCGGTGAAAATGTGTTGGTCAACTCACTTGACTCGCTTTCCCAAGTTCACAACTTCATTACCATTCGCCATCCTCTGCTCCCTTATTGTGCCATGTTCTGCCTCCACATCTCCCATCCTCTGCTTCCTTTTCTCTCTGTGTTGGGCTGTTCGAATTCGAAGACAGCGTCATACATGTAAGCTCAAAAGTCGAACTTGAAAATTCGAAACTTCATAGCACAGAATTCTTGTAAGTTGTAAGCTATCATAGCGGATATTGCTAGCAAGAGTTTGATTTATTGATTGATACATGTAATTCGATGTTTCAAGCTTATCTGCTTTCGATCCGTCATAATGCTATCCTCCGCTCCCCCATCCACCGCCATCCTCAGCTTCCCATCCGCCGTCCTCAGCTTCCCCATGCGCCATCCTCCGCTCAGTCTCCTGCGGCTGCCTCCCCATTCGCAAGCGAATTCCCACCTGTCCTAATTTTTAATGACTACATCGATCTATACAGTAGTATAGCTTTTCAAGTGGCGAATGCATTTTTTTCATAAGGAAAGACACTGAGATTTTATGTACGACAGTACGAGTATATTCCATTCCAGCTACATGTAGTTTACATTTGTGTACATGTATGACTTGTGCATAAAAATATATTATTTTACTGCCATAGGGCCAATAAAATAATTTTTTACTGTAAAAGCAAAAACAACTATCAAAAGTTACTTTAGACTTCTACTTAAAATTTAGAACACTCAGCTGGATAAGCTCGGTATTTATTTCACATGCACTTGCTACTACAAAAAAGTAATAATAATTGATTACACCTACCCTAACGGGCAGATGTGCAACCGACAGCTCAGCCGCAGCTATTGCGTGGCGCATCTGAAGGCTGCGTGGCTGCTCACTGCAAGGACTGGGGGGTCGCCCTGCCACTCACCCTCAATTTACCCCAGCTAATGCTGGCACCCATTTTACTGCTGGGTTGAACTGAAGCAATGCAGAGTTGTCTTGCTCAAGGACGCAACTTATTTTTCCAGTGTGATCGGGAATTGAACCCCAGACCTTCAAGTCGTGAGTCCGACGCTCTAACCGCGCTAACCCCCTCACTAGGCTAAAACCTCCTGTCCTCACTAGGCTACATTCAACCCCCTCACTAGGCTACAATTTCCTCACTAGGCTACAATTCATAACTAGGCTACAATTTCCTCACTAGGCTACAACCCCCTGGCTACAACCCCCTCACTAGGCTACAATTTCCTAACTAGGCTACAATTTCCTAACTAGGCTACAATTTCCTCACTAGGCTACAATTTCCTCACTAGGCTACAATTTCCTCACTAGGCTACAACCCCCTGGCTACAACCCCCTCACTAGGCTACAATTTCCTCACTAGGCTACAATTTCCTCACTAGGCTACAACCCCCTGGCTACAACCCCCTCACTAGGCTACAATTTCCTCACTAGGCTACAATTTCCTCACTAGGCTACAATTTCCTCACTAGGCTACAATTTCCTCACTAGGCTACAATTTCCTCACTAGGCTACAATGTCCTCACTAGGCTACAACCCCCCTGGCTACAACCCCCTCCCTTAGCAACAACCCCGTACTACTGTACATACTGTAATTATATAGGCTACTACATGTACATACATGAAACATGTATACATGTATGTACATTTACTACTACTACTGTACTACATTTACGGTATGTGTTCAGTCGTACTAAAATTGAAATCAGTCGCAAACTGTCGCTCGTAATTGTTCATAAACTGATTTCATCGAATCAGTCGCTATCATCATCACTGTCATCCATTGGCGTCGACCATGAGATGGACATTAATTGTCCAGTAGGCGGTCGCTCAGCTGCTGACGTCACGGCAGAGGAGGCCAGCGCAAGGCCCAGCTGCAGCACGCCGCCCATAATATTTCGCAGAAATTGCTCCTTCTGCCTGCTTTCGTCACTTTCTCGCTGTTGAGCCATTACTTGACTCTCCATCTCGCGCCGCTCCTGCTCTCTCGTCTCCTTTTCCCTTCGCTCCGCCTCTTCCGCTTTCTTGCGCTCCGCTTCCTCCGCCCTCCTCCTCTCGGCCTCCAACTCCAAGGAGGTGTACTTTCGGCCTCCTTTGCTGGCAACCAGACTGTCAGCCTTGGACAGCAGAGTTTCGATCTGTCTGTTCTGAACAGCTCTGTCGCACCGTCTGCCATTGTCCACCAGGGCGAACCGATTACCGCATCTTGTGAGCAGCTGGTCCAGGTATGGGATCTTCTTCCTGTGTTTTAGGTTACATGTATTCAAAAGTAACGTGTAATGTGTTCCACTGATGATTAAATATACATTTATTTATCATATAAATGTACCGTGACGCTGGTCCGTGTCGCGACGATAAAAAGGCGTGTTCCAACAGAGGGCACCTACATGTACATGTAATTATTTGAGAAAGAGGCGGTTCACTACATGTACATGTAGCTCTTTAAGGACTGCTGTTGCTCTGACAGCTGCATGTTGGAGATGGTAAAATTTGAAACGCTCCGACTATCATACGTACATCGCTAGCTTCCGCTTCCAGACTAATTTGACTCATCGCGATCGCTACGGCCCGGCCCCACCCAACTTGTTAACTTGCTTCTACAGGGTACAAGCTCCAAATGAGTAGTCTGATTCAGACAATACAGCTCATCGGTTTTGAATGCATCAGTTTTGAACGAACAGCACCTGATCTCCTGCAGCTCATCGCGAAACTCGGTCTCATTGTTGTCAAACTCGTCTCCGTGGCTGAACACAACGATGGCGTGCTTGTAGAACTCATCACCGAACATCTCAGCGACCACCTCGATGGCCCGTCTCTCCTCGGCCGTGAACCGAGCGTCGCACTTCAGCACCACCAGGAAGACGTCGAATCCCTCCGGACAGAAGCTGATGGCTCTCCGGATCTCCGTCTTGGCCTTCTCCTCGTCAGCGACGTCCATGGTTCCAGGGGTGTCGACCACAGTGAGGTCGCGACCTCTGGCGTGAGTTGAGATGCACTTGCAGTGCGCAGTGCCAGACAGCATGCCGCGGCCCACCTGGAACTCCTTGGTGTCCAGCAAGGCGTTCGCCAACGAGCTCTTTCCGCTTCCGGTCTTGCTGACGAGAAGCATTGCTGTTTTTCTAGCTTCTTTGCTCATGGCCATTTTTCTGAAAAATTTCCTGTTACAGAATGATGGTGATGACTCAGTACTGAATTTAGGCTCTGTGCGTAAAATTTGGCTATATATACAGAAAAAAATCGTTCCTAGTTAAACAGTCGAAAGTATTTCTCATTATGAAGTATTTCCCATTTGCAGCTATTTAACTAGGAACGAATTTTTGTCTGTACGCTCGTATATAGCGCCAATTTTAAGCACAGAGCCAAAATCAGCAGTTACTCAGTAATAATTTTAGAAGCGCCAGTCCCGTAATTAAAATTAACATAGACAGTTTTTTACCGAGTGACCAAAATACAATTAAACTGTACTAATTCTTGATACAACGCAAATGCACGAGCTACCTTAGAGTCTGGAATCTGGGTTAGACTAGGTTTCCTACGCATAAAGTATAGGATGTATCAAAATAAAATCACAAAATCAGAATTCGGACCGAATGTAATTATCTACATTGAATGATAAAGGTGCATGATCAGATGGGCTGAAGGATCAGATGGGGTGAGGAATCAGATGGGGTGAGGGATCAGATGGGGTGAGGGATCAGATGGGGTGAGGAATCAGATGGGGTGAGGGATCAGATGGGGTGAGGAATCAGATGGGGTGAGGGATCAGATGGGGTGAGGAATCAGATGGGGTGAGGGATCAGATGGGGTGAGGAATCAGATGGGGTGAGGGATCAGATGGGGTGAGGAATCAGATGGGGTGAGGGATCAGATGGGGTGAGGAATCAGGTGGGGTGATGGATCAGATGGGGTGACAGATCAGATGGGGTGAGGAATCAGATGGGGTGAGGAATCAGGTGGGGTGATGGATCAGATGGGGTGACAGATCAGATGGGGTGAGGAATCAGATGGGGTGAGGAATCAGGTGGGGTGATGGATCAGATGGGGTGACGGATCAGATGGGGTGACGGATCAGATGGGGTGAGGAATCAGATGGGGTGAGGAATCAGGTGGGGTGATGGATCAGATGGGGTGACGGATCAGACGGGGTGAAGATCAAACAAATTTGGCAGAGCCTTTTTCAGATGCGCATGTAACACAAGTGTGATTTCAATCATCAATCATTCAATGAACCAGTGAAGTTCCAAAAATTTTATTTCCAAGTGTTCCAGCTTCAATGATATAAACAATGTACTTCTGCCCGAAATTCAAAATAACTATAGCGGGCAATTTTGCATGTGGTTTAGAGGAATTTAGATCCTTAATCCAGAAAAAGGGAACTGTAGTACAAGTACGAGCTTTCTAGTGGTTTCTATAAGTGCATGTAGAAGGATTACATTAAAAAACTACAGGCCAATTTTGAGAGTTTTCAATGTTTCGATTGTTGCAATGTGATGCTTGATCAGTCGGTCAGTCCGGCAGGTGTCTTAGTTGGACCTCCGCGGTTGCTGCACCCGGTGCACTCGCACTCGCTGGTTTCTGCCGACCTTCGGCTCCCGACTTCCTCTGCGCCAGTCTGCGGCCTTCTTCCGCTTGGCTTGTTCCGTAATCTGCATCGCCTTTGTTACCTTTTTCTCCTCCTTGCTTGCTTTTTCTGTTCGTTGCATGTCCGATTGCAGCTCCCTTGCAGTGTAATTTCTTTCCTTGGACTGAGCGTCGCAATGGGAATCCACTAGCACAAGACAAACTCGACACGCTCTCATACAAAGCTCCATGGCTCTACGGTTCTCGGTCTTGGCCTTCTCCTCGTCTGCTGCAACGTCCATGGTTCCGGGAGTGTCGGCCCCAGCGAGGCGAGATAAGATGCTTTTGCAGCTTTTCGTGCTGGACAGCATGCCGCAGCCCACCTGGAACTCCGTGGTGTTGAACAGGGCGTTCGCCAACGAGCTCTTTCCGCTTCCGGTCTTGCTAATCAGAACCACTCTATCGCTTTCCATATCTTTCTTTAAAGTTTCCAGCTACAGAATAATATCAGACGAAAAATAACCTACAAAAAACTGCACGCAGCATTTTTGGCTCTGTACCTAATGACTCTGTATTTATTTAAAAAGAAAAAACAATTTAGTTCCTAGTTAAACGGTCGCAATCCTATTTTTAGAAGCGCCAGTCCTGTCATGCATAATTTTAGCTGCAGCAGGCGGTCACTTGCAAGCTTATTGTGTTTTGATAATTTGAAATAGACTGTTTTTTACCGAGTGAACGAGACAATGTACTTGTATTAAATTGTGAGACAACGCCAATGCATTTGCTGGGTCTGAAATCTCGAGAAGGGGTTGCCTTAATATTATAGTATAAAGTGCGAGCAGTCACGCCCAAGGACTTCTACTAGAAGTCGAGTCTAGTCCAGTGCATGCAGTCTAGAAGTTCTTGATCACGCATTTATTGTATGTATCAGCATGCAAATCACACCACCAGAATAAAGACCCTATGTGATTCTTCAAGGGTGAAGGATCAGGTAGGGTGAAGGATCAGATGGGGTGAAGGATCAGATGGGGTGAAGGATCAGATGGGATGAAGGATCAGATGGGGTGATAGATCAGATGGGGTGAAGGATCAGATGGGGTGAAGGATCAGATGGGATGAAGGATCAGATGGGGTGAAGAATCGCCGGAGCTGTTTGCCCCCAGGACCCCGGGTCCTGCACGCAATGGCGTGGTGAACTATCTGTGCAGTATGAGACTGGTATGGCCTTTATCCCAGCCAGCGATGCTCCCACCTGCCTCCCCTGGCGGGCTGATAGCTCCAGAGACTCTGTCTCCTGATTTTCACCTTGCAAGGCGCACTTCGAAGGGTACTCGTCCCGTGGGCGTTAAGGCAGGCTCTTGGGCCTTGCCGAGCTGATTCGTTGGCGCCGGGTCCTGGTGTGACCATATAAACGCACCCTCTAATGTCCCAGTGTAACTCCGTGCTGATGGACGCTTGGCCAGGGAGTAGTCTGGTCTCTAACGGTTCCCCTTGCGCTTTTGGGTCCCCCCGCAGGGTGGTATTTTGCTTTTTGGGGGCCTGCCGCTTGGTTTGGGGTTGCGGCCTTGCGGCTCTTTGCCTGTGTTCTGCAGGAAGTCCCACCTTTTTTACTTCCAGCTAATGGCTTCTAACCGAAGTAACCAACCGGCTGTGGATGACACAGTGCCTCCGGCCTCGGCTGGGGCCGTGGACTCTACGGCCATACCACCTGCTACCATCGGGGACGCCTCGGCGAGACCCGTGGAGCCAACTCTGAGCGGTGCCTCCGAGAAGACACCTGCTACTCCAGCTGCCAAGCAGCTGAGCACCACCTCTGGAGCTGCCCGCCGTCGACTTAACAAGGCGAGGCGGGCCAAGGAGGGCGGAAGCCTAACCGGCGCCAGGGGCCAACCGCCCGCGGCAGCGGAAGCTTCCCAATCTGGGGCGGTGGCGGAAGATGGCCTCGAGCCTACGGAAGCCCCTGCCCAGGATAGGGAGGCCGATGCAGCCGGGAGGGTGGACAGCCCACCTGAAGAATGCTTCACCGACCCCCGGGCCTCCTACGCTGATGCGCAAAGAGGCAACCGGCGGTTGTCATTCTGGGGAAGGACGCGCGCCTGTCTCCCGACCAGCTGAAGCAGGTGAGAAGCGCCGTTGATGGCCTCCTGTGGAAGAAAACTCTGAAGGGCACGCCTCTGAACATTCATTCGAATGCGACGAGGGACTCGTGCCTTCCTATTTGGCCCAGTGATGCTGACTCGGGTCGGCGGCTCCTTGAACTGCTGCCTGAGCAGAGCTGGGACCTCAATCTAGCCTTCTGCAGAGAGGACGAGCGCCCCCGGACCAAGAGGCACCGAATCTGGGTTCCGGCCAGGAGCGTCGTTACCTCTGCTGACGAGCTCCGGAAAGGACTGCTAGCAGTCAACCGAGAGCTTCCCGCCGCGGGCCTAGTGGTGCATGACACCCTTAAACGCACCGACGGCACTGGCTTTACAGCCATCCTGGGGCTTTCGGACGCCTGGATGAGACGTTATCCACACGGAAGCTTCATCAACGTCGGCCTTTGGAAGCTGCGCATCCGCTCCTACGAGGCCGACCCTCCCCGCGGCAGTGAGCAGGGCGGGCGGGATGCGGACGCGGCCGGGGCCGAGGCGCGAGCTTCTGCCAGGTCTGCCAAAGCAAACCGCCCCGCCCGGCAGCACGGCCGCGCGGGCAAAGCTGAGCGCGCTGCTGAGGGCGGAGGCGACCGACGCCCGGCGCGCAGCACCAAGCGGCGCGGCCTGTACCAGCGTGCAGCTGAGGCAGTCCGTACCGCCAAAATCACCCAGCTGAGGCGAGAGGTCGCCGGGACGCCTAGGCGCACCAGCTCGTCCAGGGAGGGTGGGGACGTCCCAGCTGGGCCCAACCCCTCGGGGCAGGGCCGACTGGAGACGGACCCGCCTGCCCAGGCGGCTGGCTGCTCCAGGGCATTGGACCAGTCTGAAGCGGAGGACCCCGTGGCCGGTGGGCGAAGGGCGGCGAACGCTGCCTATTGCCTTCCGACCAATCGGGGGCTTTTTGCTGAAGAAGAGCCCATGGACACCGGCGACCCCGATCCGAAGCTGGTGAGCGCCGAGGAGGAGGAGGAACTCCTGGCGACTGCAACACCCGATCTGCACTGATGCCAGCGGCTACCTGGTGTCTGCAGATCAACACCCAGAACTGCGTGGCGGCGTCAGTCAACCTGATGCGCACGACAGAGCAACAGCTTCCGGGCCTGGTATTCGTGCAGGAGCCCTGGATGACTAAAGGCAAGCCAAATAATGTGACATCTGGCTACCACTGTTTTTGCATGGCGGGCTCTCAGCCTCGCCCAAGATCTCTGGTCTTTGCTGCAAAAGCTTTAGAGGCATGGATGAGACCTGATCTCTCGACTGGGGACGTCTGTGTTGTTCAAATCAATAACCTCATACCCAATAAACCTGTGCTGGTAGCATCTGCCCATTTCCCAGGCGATGCCCCAGTTGTCTGCGACGCACTAGTCAACCTCATTGACTACGCCGCGTCCCGTCGGTTCGAGCTGCTCATTGCAGGGGATGTGAACGCACACCACCTGCATTGGGGCAGCAGGAACACCAATAACAGAGGCGAGGAGCTGCTGGCCTACGTCAGCAGCACAAACCTCAATTTCTGTAACGTGGGCAATGCACCAACGTTCAATAATGGGCGGTGGGCCGAAGTCATCGACACCACCATCGCCTCACCCGGACTGTTTTCCGCAGTTACGGGCTGGCGAGTGTGGGACGAGGACTCGCTCTCGGACCACCGTTTTATCCGCTTTTGCATTGGGCCGACCAAGCAAAAGCCTAAGATCACTTGGAGTCGGAACGTCAGGAACACCGATTGGGCCGCCTTCAGCTCGAAGCTGAACCGCGGCCTTCGGGATCTTGACCCCCCCCCCAATGACCTCTCTGACTGCCAGGTGGTGGATGATCTCGCCTCCTCCCTGGGCGGGGCGATCACCACTGCCTTTGAAGCAGCCTGCCCTCTAAAAGCCTATAAAGGCAAGAAATCTGCTCCCTGGTGGAACCCAGAGCTCGGGGCTCTTCGGCGCCGAGCCAGGACCCTCCAAAGACGAGCGCTCAAAACCAAAGACCCATCTGATAGAGAGGCCTATACCCGTGCGATCCACGACTTTAAGAGCCAAGTCACGGGCCCATTCGCCTGAGAAAAAAACGAGTTTGAAAAAATAATAAAATAAAACAATAATATTGAATATCTTTTAATACACACGTAGATATCATATCTGCACGAGTAGTACGCTACGGACATGTATAGTTCCTTGTTTGGTTGATCTGTGCATCGGCCTATGCCTAAAGATGTAGATCCATGTACGTTCAAAATTACATATTTGGTTCCTTATTCAACGTCACTGCTATTATTAGACCGTTAGACAATGCTGCACTGGTGAAATGGCATGCTTAAAAGGAACCAAACCATTTTGCTGCTGTACTTCAATAATTCTTAACAACGGTGCTGCTTCATCTGCACACAGACATCTCCAATCAATAGATTCGTAGGAAGTCAATCGGATTCATTCTGCTGCTTTAAAATGGCCTTCAGCGTTAATGGCAACAAAAGAACAGGAAAACGAGTCGCAATGCTTCTCGTCAGCAAGACCGGAAGCGGAAAGAGCTCCTTGGCGAACGCCTTGCTGGACACCAAGGAGTTCCAGGTGGGCCGCGGCATGCTGTCTGGCACTGCGCACTGCAAATGCATCTCAACTCACGCCAGAGGTCGCGACCTCACTGTGGTCGACACTCCCGGAACCATGGACGTTGCAGACGAGGAGAAGGCCAAGACGGAGATCCGGAGAGCCATCAGCTTCTGTCCGGAGGGATTCGACGTCTTCCTGGTGGTGCTGAAGTGCGACGCTCGGTTCACGGCCGAGGAGAGACGGGCCATCGAGGTGGTCGCTGAGATGTTCGGCGCTGAGTTCTACAAGCACGCCATCGTTGTGTTCAGCCACGGAGACGAGTTTGACAACGACGAGACCGAGTTTCGCAATGAGCTGCAGGAGATCAGGTGCTGTTGAGTCCTATGTATATGTGCAATGTGCAATGAGTGCAATATGTGCAATGAGTAGGCTCATTCAGAATCATATAATTTTGGCACTATTTGGAAGTCTCGGCCGATTAGCAAGCATCTTGTACAATTCAATCTCACGTCTGCAACGTCTCAAGGACGCTATAAGTAGAGTCAGTCAAGACAAATATTGCATTTGAAATAAGCATAAAATGCATGGGTAATATGCCAAAAAATCTTATTTTGCCCCCGTAATAACCACGAGCTGTTTTTTATGGCAGAGACCTCAGATTGATGTCGGTATCATCGGTGCAGGGTGTCGAAAAACCGTATGGGCAAGCAAGTCGACCCTGGGAAGCTGCCCAGTAATCTTTTACTTAATTACCTTTTTAAACACCTGAAACACAGGAAGAAGATCCCATACCTGGACCAGCTGCTCACCAGATGCGGCAATCGGTTCGCCCTGGTGGACAATGGCAGAAGGTGCGACAGAGCTGTTCAGGACAGGCAGATTGAAGCTCTGCTGTCCAAGGCTGACAGTCTGGTCTCCAGCAATGGAGGCCGAAAGTACACCTCCTTGGAGTTGGAGGCCGAGCGGAGGCGGGCGGAGGAAGCGGAGCGCAAGAAAGCGGAAGAGGCGGAGCGAAGGAGAGCCGCGGAGGCGGCGGAGAGGCAAGAGCGGCAGAGACTCGAAGTTGAGAGGCGAGTTAGAGCCGAAACTGACCAGTTTCGATCTCGCATGATGGCTCAGCAGCAGCGTAGAAGTCATCAGGAGGAAATTCTTCGCACTGTTGGAAATGTGATGCAATTCGGACTGCTATTGGCGGCTGTCACTTTGGGAAATGAGGGACGTCAGGGTGGAACAGGCAATCCTATGATGGGGTTACCAATAGGCTTACGTCATTCGCCAGCTGCGTCGCATCCGCCAGCTATTGCTTGGTCGCTGTCGTCATCGTCTGAGGACAGTGACAGCGACTGAAGTTGACGTAGAACAGCGATTGTTGCAAGTACTGTGACACACAAATCATTTTATCGAGGCGCCCAATATTTATTGTCTTGGTCATTGTTTCATTTCCTCTCTTTTAAGCCCTGAGGAATGTTGTTTTTGAACAAACTTTCTTTAACCTTAATCCGCAAAATCAAATCCACAAATCAAGCTTTGTTTGCACAACACGACTTTATTCTAACCATCAGATATGTGGTGTTAATACATAGTATTCTTTATAACCACACGTCACAGTTGCAAGCTACTATACATTACAGTATGTGAGCTTGCATTTCAAATACCTGTACATGTACAAGTGCATGCATCCCGATCCTTGCTTAAAAACTGAAAAATAGGTACAAGGGGTGTTTCAAAACTAACGAGAATTTTGTTATAACTTTTGATTGGATGAACGTACAATCTATGAACCTGAAATTTTCACCCAACAATTTTACACATATGAACCACTTACAGCTTTATATTTTAAGCCTTAATATATAGCTACACGCAACTGTGTAATCGTAAATGAAAGTCGCCTCGAGATTGAAGATTACGATTTTTGTCTATGGCAAAAAGACTCAAATTTGAAGGCTTTTTATACTTCTGCTGTTAAATTTGGCTACTTCTCATAAGGGCCCACTCTCTTTCTGCTTTCTATGGGCAAAGTTGCTTGGGAATAATCTTGCAGTTTTGAGCTGCAGCATTCCTGGTTAAAGTTGCAATTTCTGACTGATGTGGCCACAGAATATTCTGTGAAAGTGGCTTAAATTTTTTCCGACTGAGACTATTGGATGGTCCGAAAATGTCGTGAATTTTTTGGGAGGAGGAAATTAAAAAAACTGGTGCATCGCTGCGAGAAAGGTATCCAGATGAATGGCAGCTTTGTAAAGCTCGCTGAAATTGCTGAAGAAATGAAAAATTTTGCCGGATTTTTGACTTGATGAACACGTTCAAACTTAGTTACTTTTGTCATAGACAAAAACCGTAATTTAAAATTTTGAGGCATGATATTTCGTTTACGATTACACAGTTGCGTGCAGCTAAGGCTTAAAATAAAGCTACATATAGTTGCTCATATGTGTAAAATTGTTGGGTGAAAATTTCAGGTTCATACAGTACGTTCATCCGATCAAAAGTTATAACATAATTCTCGTTACTATTGAAACACCCCTTTCGTAAATGGAACCATCACTACTATTCATTTACTGTACATGGGGTGCCGGTCTTCTCGTCAATTTAAATAAAATGTCGACGATGTGACCTACAGTACCATATACATGTACATGTACGAGTACATACTGTATCATGCAAAGTACGTAGTTACACACAGTCATACACAGTTGCAAGAAAAAAGCTTCTGGTTAAGCACTGTTCCACTAAAATTTCTTACAGAGACTTTTTGCTATATCTTCCTACTCCCATGCATGTTTCACACAATTGCAACTTAATTTTTTTTAGTTAAACTTGTCAAGTGCATTATAGAAATGCCGAATGGGTACTGCGCATGGCTATGTGACAATCGAGTTGGCAGTTGACGAGATGTTAGCTTTCGAATACTTGCAGTACATACATTTATAAGAGACAGGGTAAAATCAATCGCGACTATAATTTCAATTAGAATTGACTAAATACTAAATTGATTTGAGTTCAACCTTACTAATATTCGTTTAACTGCAAGTTAAAATTTGCTCTCCAGAAGTTCAATTGGATACTGAGGAATGAGGAAAAATATTTGGTAAGTTGAGGTAATTAGTACACTGTGCAGATAATGAAGCCACAAAATAGGGGAAGTGGCCGCCACCGCCTTTCGTAGAGAAGGCGAGTACGGTAACTGGGGCCTCTTAAAAAGTCATGTTTTGAGTTTACTGTACTATATTGCGTTTTAGCATGTAGGAAAAAATATATTGAATATTTCAGTTTTAATGTACAAACTGCCTTTAAATGTTTTAAAAAACCTTCTTTATTACTTAATAGAATAATAGAACCACTTGTTGTGTTTAAAGTACACAAAGTTCTTAGAAAACTAAAAGATTCGAATTGAAACGAAAGGACACTCGGACCTATAGACTACCGAGTAAGTAAGTAATAATACAACGACGATGCTTTTGTTTTTTTCATATCATCTCATCTGGGTCATTCAGACTCAGGGAAACCCACCCAGTGCCTTTCTTTCTGCTTGACTGTATTCATATGGTTGCTCCCACATCATCTTGCATGATCATCGTCAAGTGACCTAGACCACGACCTCGACCTGTAGACCTACGCCGCCTATGCCAGCCTACTTAAATTTAAAAAAGTCTTAAGTTATAAACTTATAAAAAATATCTAACTAAGTGACTAGGTCTATATCATCTATATGCTTTCTGTGATGAAAAAATGTCTGCAGCTGTCAGCTGAATCTTTTAATGGCCAATGCCATTGCAGCATCACATGATCATACACATCATTTAACTTTACATAGGGTCACTACTGTTTATCCATTTATTTAAAGCGGACAATTTTGCTATTTGTCCGGTTAAATTGCTAACACAAGTAGCCTATCTATTTGTTTAGTGATAATATTCTAGATTTTTAAAACCTTTTCTTCAGGGGTGGCGGAGCCTAATATTTGAGCGGGGGCACCAGCCAAATACCTTAAATATTAACATTTAAATGTAGTAAGCACACAACTTACACGAGATGTATTTTCATGTTGTACCCTTTATTTTATTTTTTGCTAGTTTTTTTTCTCAAAATCAGTTTTACAAGACTATCATTAAGTATAAAAGCTGGAAAATAAAACAGTTTCACATTAACTTCTTGTTTATTTATCAATAAAAATGTAATTTCCATTTTGCACTATAGTATGTAGATATTAATTTACATAGTACTAAATCAATTTTCCCCACATTTACTTGTAATATTGCTTCAGAAAAACTTTCTCTAGATTGTGGAAGCATATGCATTTCTTGCTGCTTGCAAAGTTGCACTGGAACTTCTGAATAATTACGGTGATCGGCTAGTTACTAAAAAGTAAAATTAGAGATTTACGTTCTTTATATAGCGCAGAAAAAAACATTTTGACAAAGTTAAAAAATATCGTATGAACTTATGCGCAAAAATAACAAAATCTGAATTAAAAAGTTGATTAAAAGCATTAAGAAACAATCAAAAAATTATTGACTGAAAGAAAGTTAATTATAAGCAAGCAATTATGCCTCAATATAAAATTTTATGCTCCTACGGTATTAATCGTCTTCTTAGATTAATTGGCAACTTTTATTGTTACCAGAAAATTTCTTGTGCTTCTACAAGATAAAAAAGAAATTTAATAACAAATTCTAGTTAGATTTCCTGTTTTCAACATTTTTCTTCTTCTTTGCACACTCGGACACAATTTGTGTCCCTATTTGGCGGAAATGCCCAGATATATTAGCTATTTAAACTAGTTGGACTCAAATTCTGAAACAACTATGCTACTCTACAAATTACCATGGCACCTAAGAACCCTAACACCAAACATAGCACATTCGTGTTTCAAATACAATAGGAATTAATATATACTGCCAGTTAATTCCTATTGTATGATACAATAAAACAATAGTAATAAGGTACATATAATAAGTATCACAAAAAAGGAAATACACTCCTGAATAAACACTAACTAAAATAATTCATAAATAATTTCCAGGATTGCAAGATACATTATAAAAAGTATACATTCAAATAATATACAAAAATACTTTATAGACATATACTAATATACTAATAACTAATAATACACTATACTAATACACTATACTAATAATACACTAATAACAACATAATAATCAAGATACAAGTTAGAAGTCTTTGAAGTCTAGGCATATCCACTTTTGTAGTTTCTATAAAATAGAATATCAATTTAATTGGACAAATAACAAAATGCCTATTTGTCTAGTATTAACCAGATGAATAGAAAAACATGGTTATTGTCTAATAACTGGATAAATAACAACTGCCTTTATTTAACTGATAGGCCAAATTCAATTGATAGAGTGATAATAATTTTAAACAAAAATGTGTTTAGTAGATATAAATAAAAATTATAATCTTAGAATTTAGATGTGCTCATATTTCTAACAAGCTAGATTCTGGAAGTTTGATAATATTGAATTTTTTTATAATATACCCTAAATATAATACATTGGTACAAGACTTTGTGAGACTTAATTTAAAATTTGGACTTAAATTGGACTTATAATTTTATAAGTTATATAAACCCAATAGTTTGGAAGACTCTATATAGACCTTGGAAAAAAATTAAATTTTTGTATATGCCAATATAGCCTAGGCTCAATACTAAATGTAAATAGAAGATTTTTGTATGGTTTTCATTATATTATCATTTTGGAATTTTATTATTATTAATATTAGACTATAGTGATTTGGATTCTTAATTCAAATAAGGCAAAGCTAAAAACTTAAAATTGCAGTTTAAGGCCCTATTTATATAAATTTTAATGTATTAAAAAACAAAACTAAACCTTTTGCACTTTTGTTCAAAAAACCTTTATTTGAAAAAACCTAGCATTTTCAGAGAGCACCATATTTCCAAATTATTGCTAAAATCATTAATATGAGTGACTTAAAAATAAGTTGAATTTTTTTGGTACTAATATAAATTAATCTGATTCAACATGTTTATATTGATATCTAAATTTTATGCTAGATTCAAAATACTGACATCCAACTTAGGCAGGGCTCTTTGTTACATTATTTTATATCTTAGGTAAAAAAAGAGATTTAATCAATTAAGTTTTGATTGAGAAAAAGTCTAAATATTGAATATCAATTGCAAGATTGAGATCTTATCTATTCTTTTTGACTCTTCTATTTGAATCTAAACATATGTTATTAATAATTAAATTATAAAAAAACATTTTTATTTATCTTATTTGTTTGCAAATGACATTTATCATTGGTAGATTGGTAGAATCTTGTGTTTTTTAAATATATATAAGGAATTTTTATGAATTCTTCCACTATAATGAATATTCAAATATTTGTTTACTTAATTCATATTTTGTTTACATGTTATTGTCAGTACTCAATATTTGCCCCTATTGGAATAAGTTTCAAAAACCCGCGGACGCGCGACACGGGTGCCAAAATTGTGCCCTCAAAAGCGCGACGCGACACCAAATTTTGTTGACTGGGAGGCGGCGATGCGCGATGCAACACCGATGTCTGTTGACCGAATGACTGGGGGGGGGGGAGGACGCCACAGCAGCCACGTTGCAATTGACAATTCCTGTTCTGCCGTTCACTCCTGACACCGAGACCATGGGGCGAGGGACGAGAGTATTCCTTTCAATTTTGCGGAAAAAGAAATTTAAAAACAATAAACACAGTAAAACAACAAAGGTACAACACTTAGAAAAACAGCGCACGCATTGTAACTAACAAGTAACATTTCTAAAAATTATACTTGAAGTAGTAGTTACTTTACCATCAAAATAAAAAAGAACAATTCAAGAACTTAATAAACACGTTTGAAACATTTAAATACGAGAAACAACTGTGAACATATTACAATGAAACACAGTTTGCAAGGTTTTGGCTACAGGTCCAGGCCGCGACGCGACGCATGACAACACCAGGTTTCCAGTGTCGCGCGACGCGACACACCACTTGACACCACTGTCGCGCGACGCAACACCAGGAGAATCCGAAAATGCGATGGACGGTCGTCCACGTTTTGTCAACTTATTCCAATAGGGATATTTGCAAAAGTGTATATTTAAACATAGTATAAAGTTAGCAACTAGAAAACAATTTGTGGGTTTTTATATTGCACAAATTCTACAAATCTTCATGTATAACTTATATAGATCTGCATTTTTTTAAATTTAAGTGCAAAATTATGATGTTTTAGTAAGAAGTCAAGGCTCATAGGGTATTATTAAAATGCTGTGGTTCATGAGAATTGCTCAGATGCTTTGAAGCAAAGCTCATAGGGGATCTTTTGTTTATTGCCTTTGAATTGTGAGAAAAATAATAACTATTAAGCTACAACTTAAAATAAGGCTTTAATGCTAAAGCTCATAAGCTGGGGATACTGATGTCTTAGGCTAGATAGCAGGCATTCAAAGCAATGCTTTTTTGCTTTAAACATCATTTTTTAGGATTCTGATAATTGAATAATTGAGGGCATAAGGCAACCCCCCAGTTCTTGGACTGAACAGCTGTATACAGATGCAATTAATTGTTAATATTAAATACTAGCTCAAATTAAAAGAAAGTCCATGCACTTAGAAATTCGAAAACATATTTTTCTTTTTTTAACCAATCTGATTGCCCTATCATATCTGCATTGATTTCACTTTCACAATTGATCTTCATTATTCTATAAAACTTATGCCAAAAGCAGACACAGAAATGACTGGCGGTATAGCAGCTAGCCATATTGAACAGCAGCTTTATGAGCTGTGCTCTGATCACGTACGCAAATCTTCCCCAGACTGCTCCAATGCTCTGGCTAAACTGATGCAACAGCATCAGCAGTCTGAGAGCACTCTGTCTTCTATTAATTTTGAGAGCCTGCTAGCTGACGCTCTAAGCGTAGTAGACTTAGAAACTACTCTGAAATCGCAGAATTCTCCAGAGAGGCAACGCCTGCTAGCTTTGATTCGCCAGTGTCAGTCAATGCAGCTCACTGTTGAACCGTTGTTAAAAGAACGACTAACTGACGAGACGCTGGAAGAGCTCGACATCATAGCTAGTAAGCAAGCGTTTCAGAGTCGCTATGTTAAACTGAAGACTCGGCTGTTCTATAAACAGCAGAAATTTAATCTTCTACGCGAAGAGAATGAAGGCTTTGCTAAGCTGATTGTTGAGCTGGGCGCTCTGGCTAGCGGTGAGCAGACACCCGAGAGTGCTCTGCCTCGGTTGCAGGTAAGTTGCGGCTTTAATGTATTTGCATTTATATATTCACTTTTAATGATGTAACTTCTCAGAATCGGGATCTCGGAAGCTGGATCTCGGAAGCTGGATCTCAGAATCGGGATCTTGGAAGCTGGATCTCAGAATCGGGATCTCGGAATCGGGATCTCAGAATCGGGATCTCAAAATCGGGAGCTCGGAATCAGGATGTCGGAATTGGGATCTCGGAAGCTGGATCTCAGAATCGGGATCTCGGAATCAGGGTCTCGGAATCGGGATCTCGGAATCAGGGTCTCGGAATCGGGATCTCAAAATCGGGAGCTCGGAATCAGGATGTCGGAATTGGGATCTCGGAAGCTGGATCTCAGAATCGGGATCTCGGAATCGGGGATCTCACAATCGATGAGGGAGATTTATTTTAGAATCGAGATCTCAAAATCGGGTCTTAGAATCGAAACTCAAAATCAGGATTTCAGAGTCTAGATATCGAAAGCGGGATTTCGGAATCGTTATCTCAGACTCGGGATCTCAAAATCGAATCGAATTCGAACTCGGCAATTCCGCCCCATCCCCACAGGCCTTAATCGGGTGCTTCGACTTAGACCCGAACCGAGTCCTGGACCTGGTACTTGACGCTTGCGAAGTTCGTTCAGACGAAGCTGAACAACTGCTGGACATGGTCAGACTCTACAGGCCCAACCCGGCCGACCTCTGCCAACTGCTGGGTCACAAGTTCACCTTTTATCAGGGCGCTGCAACCCCTACCGGACTGTACAGAGTCTGCGCTGCGGCTGTGAAATCCAAACTGGCCGAACTGCGACTGCTGCTGCCTCACCTGTGGCCGAGCATGTCCGAGATGGAGCCACTGCTGACACAGCAGCTTCAAGAGGCTAAGAAATATGCTAGGAAAGCGGCGGCCAGTGCGCCTCTCTTGGACGCTGCGGCGCTTGATGTCAATCTGGATCAGGTTGGTGGCTGGCTCTTGTTCTCGGTGTAATGTTGAACGTTACAGGCATACTTGGCCTCGAGAGAGTTTCAATTTCGCTATTTTTCGGTGCAGAAAGCTTTTTAAAAATATTAATAATAATTAACCCTCTATCCGTAGAATAGTCTTCAAACCCGTCACAGATCGCCCTTATCTTAGAATCGCCCTTATCTTAGAATCGCCCTTATCTTAGAATCGCCCTTATCTTAGAATCGCCCTTATCTTAGAATCGCCCTTATCTTAGAATCGCCCTTATCTTAGAATCGCCCTTATCTTAGAATCGCCCTTATCTTAGAATCGCCCTTATCTTAGAATCGCCCTTATCTTAGAATCGCCCTTATCTTAGAATCGCCCTTATCTTAGAATCGCCCTTATCTTAGAATCGCCCTTATCTTAGAATCGCCCTTATCTTAGAATCGCCCTTATCTTAGAATCGCCCTTATCAAAAAACCCCCTTACCCTAGAATCGCCCTTATCTTAGAATCGCCCTTATCATCTTAGAATCGCCCTTATCTTAGAATCGCCCTTATCTTAGAATCGCCCTTATCTTAGAATCGCCCTTATCTTAGAATCGCCCTTATCTTAGAATCGCCCTTATCTTAGAATCGCCCTTATCATCTTAGAATCGCCCTTACCTTAGAATCGCCCTATCTTAGAATCGCCCTTATCAAAAAACCCCCTTACCCTAGAATCGCCCTTATCTTAGAATCGCCCTTACCTTAGAATCGCCCTTATCATCTTAGAATCGCCCTTACCTTAGAATCGCCCTTATCTTAGAATCGCCCTTATCTTAGAATAGCCCTTATCTTAGAATCGCCCTTACCTTAGAATCGCCCTTATCATCTTAGAAATGCCCTTACCTTAGAATCGCCCTTATCTTAGAATCGCCCTTATCTTAGAATCGCCCTTATCTTAGAATCGCCCTTATCAAAAAACCCCCTTACCCTAGAATCGCCCTTATCTTAGAATCGCCCTTACCTTAGAATCGCCCTTATCATCTTAGAATCGCCCTTACCTTAGAATCGCCCTTATCTTAGAATCGCCCTTATCTTAGAATCGCCCTTATCTTAGAATCGCCCTTATCTTAGAATCGCCCTTATCTTAGAATCGCCCTTATCTTAGAATCGCCCTTATCTTAGAATCGCCCTTATCATCTTAGAATCGCCCTTATCATCTTAGAATCGCCCTTATCTTAGAATAGCCCTTATCATCTTAGAATCGCCTTTACCTTAGAATCGCCCTTATCATCTTAGAATCGCCCTTACCTTAGAATCGCCCTTATCATCTTAGAATCGCCCTTACCTTAGAATCGCCCTTATCATCTTAGAATCGCCCTTACCTTAGAATCGCCCTTATCATCTTAGAAATGCCCTTACCTTAGAATCGCCCTTATCATCTTAGAATCGCCCTTATCATCTTAGAATCGCCCTTACATTAGAATCGCCCTTACATTAGAATCGCCCTTACCTTAGAATCGCCCTTATCATCTTAGAATCGCCCTTACCTTAGAATCGCCCTTATCATCTTAGAATCTCCCTTACATTAGAATCGCCATTATCTGAGAATCGCCCTGTCTCATCTGAGAATCGCCCTGTCTCATCTGAGAATTGCCCTGTCTCAACAGAAAATCGCCCTATTTCATCTGAGAATTGCCCTGTCTGAGCTGAGAATCGCCCTGTCTCATCTGAGAATCGCCCCGTCTCATCTGAGAATCGCCCTGTCTCATCTGAGAATTGCCCTGTCTCAGCTGAGAATCGTTCTGTCTGAGCTGAGAATCGCCCTGTCTCATCTGAGAATCGCCCTGTCTCATCTGAGAATTGCCCTGTCTCAGCTGAGAATCGCTATGTCTCAACATGGCCCTTCAGCTCGAATCGGCCTGAAACTCGGGTGATAATTACCAGTCCCCCATTTGAAACTCGCTCCCAATTTCCTTCACTATCCAGCTCGCAGTCCCCGGCTTCCGAGCAAGTCAGCCGACTCAGCCGATGGCGCCGCCGCTGATGCAGCAGTCAGAGCAGCACCAGCAGCAGCACACAACCGGAGCGACACCTTCAACGGCCATCGATTTAGACGCCGCAGATTCCTCGTCAGCGGCTGCTGCTGACCCAGACCCGGAATCCAACCTGGTGGCCGGTAGCGCCGTGGCCGACCTACTGCAAGGCCCGGCCGGCGCCCAGTTTGCTCACAATCAGCTGCTAGGCCTGGCCGAAGCCCTATTAGAGGCTGGCGACTTCAATAGCGCTCGAGTATTATTGGATAAATTCCCGTCGGGCATAGCCGGCTGTCACCCGGCATTGAACCGGCGGCTCTGCACTATCGGCCACGCCGTCATTGAGTCCGCCTACGCTACCGTCTGCCGGCTGCCCGCTTGCGTTCGCTCGCATCGGGCTCCCATTGCTGTCGCCGATCATCTGTTGAGCTCGGCTGAGCCTGGCGAAGCTTTGAAGAATGTTGCTCAGCTATTGTCTTATCTGGGACCGGCTGTGTGCCTGGATTCAGCACTGGTAGCTAAGCTGTGCCGCTTGGCTGAGGCTTTCCTAGCTGCCAGAGCTAAGGCTGGGCAGTCCGCGGTTATTGATGCCGCTTTTCAGGTAGCTTTTGGGTATTTTGTCTGTTCACTCCCTGCACCTGTCTGTTCACTCTCTGCACCTGTCTGTTCACTCCCTGCACCTGTCTGTTCACTCCCTGCACCTGTCTGTTCACTCTCTGCAACTGTCTGTTCACTCTCTGCACCTGTCTTTTCACTCTCTGCAACTGTCTGTTCACTCTCTGCATCTGTCTGTTCACTCTCTGCACCTGCCTGTTCACTCTTTGCGACTGTCTGTTCACTCTCTGCGACTGTCTGTCTGTTCACTCTGCATCTGTCTGTCTGTTCACTACCTGCACCTGTCTGTTCACTTCCTGCACCTGTCTGTTCACTTCCTGCACCTGTCTGTTCTCTCTCTGCACCTCTGTTCACTCCCTGCACCTGTCTGTTCACTCTCTGCAACTGTCTGTTCACTCTCTGCATCTGTCTGTCTGTTCACTCTCTGCAACTGTCTGTTCACTCTCTGCACCTGTCTGTTCACTCTCTGCAACTGTCTGTTCACTCTCTGCATCTGTCTGTTCACTCCCTGCACCTGTCTGTTCACTCTCTGCACCTGTCTTTTTACTCTCTGCACCTGTCTGTTCACTCTGCAACTTCTGTCACACCCTATTTATTTTACTCTCTTGTGTCACCCGTCTGTCACTCTCTTGTGCTATCCATCTTTCACTCTTGTGTCATCCATCCGTCACTCTCTTGTATCACCCGTCTGTTCACTCTTGTATCACCCGTCTGTTCACTCTTTTGTGTCATCCATCTTTCACTCTCTTGTGTCAGCAGCGCATTCAATCCAGAGCCCCTTTCAATCCACGCGCATGCACAGGCCGTGTTTAACCTGCTAGACGAGTGCATCCTGCCGGCGCTCAGTCTCAGCGAAGCTAATTGCCCTCTGGGCGAGCTGGTCTGGTCTCTGGTTCGCCATCTGCCATTCGATCTCCGCTACCGACTCTACGGCCAGTGGAAGGCAGCGGAGGCGCCAGGCATGCACCCGGCCATGATCCGGCGCCGGGCTGAGGTCACCGGACGGGCCAAGTAAGCTTCTCGATTCCGAATCCGTAGGTCCCGATTCCGAATCCATAAGTCCCGATTCCGAATCTATAAGTCCCGATTCCGAATCTATAAGTCCCGATTCCGAATCCATCAGTCCCGATTCCGAATCTATAAGTCCCGATTCCGAATCCATCAGTCCCGATTCCGAATTCATAATTTCCTATTCCGAATTCATAAGTCCCGATTCCGAATCCGTAGGTCCCGATTCCGAATCCATAAGTCCCGATTCCGAATCTATAAGTCCCGATTCCGAATCTATAAGTCCCGATTCCGAATCCATCAGTCCCGATTCCGAATCCATCAGTCCCGATTCCGAATCCATAAGTCCCGATTCCGAATCTATAAGTCCCGATTCCGAATCTATAAGTCCCGATTCCGAATCCATCAGTCCCGATTCCGAATTCATAATTCCCGATTCCGAATTCATAAGTCCCAATTCCGAATTCATAAGTCCCGATTCCGAATCCATCAGTCCCGATTCCGAATCCATAAGTCCTGATTCCGAATCTGTAAGTCCCGATTCCGAATCCATAAGTCCCGATTCCGAATCCATCAGTCCTGATTCCGAATCTGTAAGTCCCGATTCCGAATCCATAAGTCCTGATTCCGAATCCATAAGTCCCGATTCCGAATCCATCAGTCCCGATTCCGAATCCACAAGTCCCGATTTCGAATCTATAAGTCCCGATTCCGAATCCATAAGTCCCGATTCCGAATCTGTAAGTCCCGATTCCGAATCCGTAAGTCCCGATTCCGGATCCGTAAATCCCGATTCCGAATCCATAAGTCCCGATTCCGAATCCATAAGTCCCGATTCCGAATCCATAAGTCCTGATTCCGAATCCATAAGACCCGATTCCGAATCCACAAGTCCCGATTCTGAATCTGTAAGTCCCGATTCCGAACCCAGAAATCCCAATTCTAGAATCACAATCAGAAAGTCAAATCACAAACCGAAGCCCTCATACTGGATCTATTGCACTATCAATGAATTGGCTACATTTTGCAGATACGTGATGAAGCGTCTAACCAAGGACAACGTGAAACAGCAGGGCCGGCAGCTGGGCAAGCTCAGCCACTCGAACCCTGGCCCACTATTCGAAGTAGTGATCGAGCAGATCACCCGCTACGACAATCTGGTTACACCAGTTGTGGACTCATTTCGCTACCTGAACAGTCTCGGTCTCGATGTACTTGCCTATTGCATTATCGAAGCTCTGGCTGACAGCTCAGAGGAAAGTCCAAGACTGCTCACACTGAGCACATTTGTTGGTGCTATGTGTAAAAAGTACACATTCGATTTGGCCGGCTGCTTTCAGTACGCCTTGAATCAGTTGAAAAACAAGCGCTGCGCCGACCTGCTGTTAGTGCGCGAAATTCTGCACAAAATGACCGGCATTGAAGTGTCAGAGGAGGTCACGGAGGAGCAGTTGGAAGCTATGCTGGGCGGCGAACTGCTCAGAGTTGAGGGCGGATATTTCTCTCAGGTATGGGGTGATTAGTGTTATGGCTCTCAAATATTTACTTGAATTTACTACTGCTAAATCATTTGTATAAATTTAATTCTCAAAATCATATATTTCAATCAGCTTCTAAAAATTATTTCTTAGAATTAGACTCTCCATACTTAGGAATTAGTCCCTCGAAATTCATTTCTTGGAATTGATACCTCAATGAAAATCATTTCTTAGAATTAGTACCTCAATGAAAATCATTTCTTAGAATTGATACCTCAATGAAAATCATTTATTAGAATTTGACCCTCAAAAATCATTTCTTAGAATTAGTACCTCAAAAATCATTTCTTAGAATTAGTACCTCAATGAAAATCATTTCTTAGAATTAGTACCTCAATGAAAATCATTTCTTAGAATTGATACCTCAATGAAAATCATTTATTAGAATTTGACCCTCAAAAATCATTTCTTAGAATTAGTACCTCAAAAATCATTTCTTAGAATTAGTACCTCAAAAATCATTTCTTAGAATTGGTACCTCAATGACAATGAAAATCATTTCTTAGGATTCGGTCCTCAAAAATCATTTCTTAGAAATGGCCCTCAACAAAAATCATTTTTTAGAATTTGACCCTCAAAAATCATTTCTTAGAATTTGCTTCTTCAAACAAACAAAATAGACGCATCCAAAATCATCCAGGTGCGCAACACAAAGAAGTCCAGCAGCCGACTAAAAGAGCTGCTGATGGAGCACGGCCTTGTACTGCCATTTGTATTCCTGCTGGCTCAGCAGCGCGACTGCGTTGTGTTCAACGGCGAACCAACCGAGCGTCACGTGAAACAGTGCGGCCGCTTGTACGACAACTGCCAGGACGTGCTCATACAGTTCGGCATATTCCTGTCGCTGCAGCTATCTACTGACGAGTTTGTAGCCCAGTGCCCTAGCATCGATCAGCTGATCAACGTCTATCACGTGCCAGCTGATGCCGCCTTCTACCTGTTGAGAAGCGGCTTTGCTCACACTATTAACCAGCTGTGCGACAGGAAGCTGAGGGCTGGCAAGAGGGAAGCTGCGGCTTCTGCTGCTGCTGCTGCTGCTGCATCGGCTGAATCGGCTGACGGTGGCGGCGACAGTGAGTTAGAGTTGGGGATGGTGGAGCCCTGAGTCTCACCCCTATAGTGCCTGAATCTCACCCTCTTGTGCCTGAATCTCATCCCTCTTGTGCCTGAATCTCATCCCTCTTGTGCCTGAATCTCATCCCTCTTGTGCCTGAATCTCATCCCTCTTGTGCCTGAATCTCATCCCTCTTGTATGAATCTCACCACTCTTGAGCCTGAATTTTACCCCTCTTGTGCCTGAATATCACCCCTTGTATCTGAATCTCGCCCCTATATAGTGCCTGAAATCTCACCCTTCTTGTGCCTGAATCTCACCCCTATAGTGCCTGAATCTCATCTCTCTTATATCTGAGTCTCACCTCTCTTTTGCCTGAATCTTACCCCTCTTGTATCTGAGTCTCACCCCTATAGTGCCTAAAATGTCACCCGTCTTGTATCTGAATCTCACCCCGCTTGTGCCTGAATCTCACTATAGTGCCTGAAATCTCACCCCCCGTATAAAACGGGAATGGTCACAAATAGGGGCTGTGACCGTTTTTGTAACCGTCATGGTCACCGGTTACCATTTGTGTCCATATTTTGTGACCGTTTTGTTTCGGGTCATCATGTTACCGTTCAATGTGACCATATAGTGCCTAAGTCAATATTTCAGCTCAGTATCAATTTAAACAAAATAAACTCTCCCCTTTGAAAAACTGACGTCTACTAAAAGTAGTCCTCTAGCATTTTTGTACTGATGCTTGTTCGTCCGCCCTTCCCGCAGAAGGCCCAGCCCAGGACGCTCAATCTGTGGACCCGCTAGAAATCACCTCATTCGTTGACGCCTCCGTGGAGGTTACCCGCGAGGTTTCCGAGAAAGTTCGCGGCCTCTATCCTAAAAAAGTTTGGGACGATCTGAACATCGAATTCTTTGTCACATTCTGGACGCTGCAATGCTGCGATTTGGAGGTGCCTAAAGAGGCCTACAAGCGGCAGAGGCAGGCGATTGAAACTCAGCTCAAATCGGTGGAGGACAATGCCGCCATGCAGACCAATAAGAAGAAGAAGGAGAAGGAGCGTCTTCAGGTGAGACTGGTCATTAGTGTCTTAGTGTCTGCCAGTGTCTGTCATAGTGTCTGTTTTAGTGCCTGCCTTAGTGTCTGCCTTAGTGTCTGTCATAGTGTCTTCCATAGTGTCTGCCATAGTGTCTTCCATTGTGTCTGCCATTGTGTCTGCCATAGTGTCTGCCATTGTGTCTGCCATAGTGTCTGCCATTGTGTCTGCCATAGTGTCTTCCATTGTGTCTGCCATAGTGTCTGCCATAGTGTCTGCCATTGTGTCTGCCATAGTGTCTTCCATTGTGTCTGTCTTAGTGTCTTCCAGTGTCTGCCATAGTGTCTGCCATAGTGTCTTCCATTGTGTCTGCCATAGTGTCTGCCATAGAGTCTGTCATAGTGTCTGCCATAGTGTCTTCCATTGTGTCTGCCATTGTGTCTGTCTTAGTGTCTTCCAGTGTATGCCATGGTGTTTTCCATAGTGTCTGCCATAGTGTCTGTCTTAGTGTCTTCCAGTGTCTGCCATGGTGTCTGTCTTAGTGTCTGCCATTGTGTCTGCCATTTGTCTGTCTTCGCCTGTCTTATAGTCTGTCTTAGTGTATGTCTCTGTCTGTCTATCTGCAACCGGCCCCTCCTTTCCCGCAGGCCCTCACGGACCGGCTGACAGAGGAAGAGCGCCTGCTGGCCACCCACGTGTCCCGAGTTCGAGCCCGCATCGCCAAAGACAAAGACCTGTGGTTTCACACGCAGCGATCAACCAAGACTGACACGGTGACCACTTTCCTGCAGTTTTGCGTGTTCCCGCGGATCCTGTTCACAGCCCAGGACGCGGTGTACTCGGCCAAGTTCATCTACATTCTGCACGCCTCCAAGACCGCCAATTTCTCCACTCTGATCTGCTTCGATCGGATTTTCAACGACATCACCCTGCCGCTGGCCTGCCTGACCGAGAATGAGGCCAGGCGCTACGGTCGCTTCCTCAAGACCATGCTGGACACCATCATGAAGTGGCACTCCAGCGTTGATGTGTACAAACGGGAGTGCGAAGGCTACCCAGGGTTCAGCACAGTGTTCAGAAAAGGCGTCGACGGTGCCCCGTCTAGTAAGGGGCCGGATCAGCTGAGCTACGAGAACTACCGACATGTTGTGCACAAGTGGCACTACCGGTGAGTATCTGTCTGCGCGCCAGCCGCCCAGAGTGTCAGTTGCTGGGCCAGCCTCGCAGATCCTCAGTTGCTGGGTCAGCCTCCAAGAGTGTCAGTTGCTGGGCCAGCCTCCCAGATCCTCAGTTGCTGGGTCAGCCTCCCAGATCCTCAGTTGCTGGGTCAGCCTCCTAGAGTGTCAGTTGCTGGGTCAGCCTCCCAGATCCTCAGTTGCTGGGTCAGCCTCCTAGAGTGTCAGTTGCTGGGCCAGCCTCCCAGATCCTCAGTTGCTGAGCTTCCAGCCTCCCAGATCCTCAGTTGCTGGGCCAGCCTCCCAGATCATCAGTTGCTGGGTCAACCTCCTAGAGTGTCAGTTGCTGGGCCAGCCTCCTAGAGTGTCAGTTGCTGGGCCAGCCTCCCAGATCCTCAGTTGCTGAGCTTCCAGCCTCCCAGATCCTCAGTTGCTGGGTCAGCCTCCCAGATCATCAGTTGCTAGGTCAGCCTCCCAGAGTGTCAGTTGCTGGGCCAGCCTCCCAGATCCTCAGTTGCTCGGCCAGCCTCCCAGATCCTCAGTTGCTGGGTCAGCCTCCTAGAGTGTCAGTTGCTGGGCCAGCTTCCCAGATCCTCAGTTGCTGGGTCAGCCTCCCAGATCTTCAGTTGCTGGGTCAGCCTCCCAGATCCTCAGTTGCTGGGTCAGCCTCCCAGATCCTCAGTTGCTGGGTCAGCCTCGCAGATCCTCAGTTGCTGGGTCAGCCTCCAAGAGTGTCAGTTGCTGGGCCAGCCTCCCAGATCCTCAGTTGCTGGGTCAGCCTCCCAGATCCTCAGTTGCTGGGTCAGCCTCCTAGAGTGTCAGTTGCTGGGTCAGCCTCCCAGATCCTCAGTTGCTGGGTCAGCCTCCTAGAGTGTCAGTTGCTGGGCCAGCCTCCCAGATCCTCAGTTGCTGAGCTTCCAGCCTCCCAGATCCTCAGTTGCTGGGCCAGCCTCCCAGATCATCAGTTGCTGGGTCAACCTCCTAGAGTGTCAGTTGCTGGGCCAGCCTCCTAGAGTGTCAGTTGCTGGGCCAGCCTCCCAGATCCTCAGTTGCTGAGCTTCCAGCCTCCCAGATCCTCAGTTGCTGGGTCAGCCTCCCAGATCCTCAGTTGCTGGGTCAGCCTCCCAGATCCTCAGTTGCTGGGCCAGCCTCCCAGATCCTCAGTTGCTCGGCCAGCCTCCCAGATCCTCAGTTGCTGGGTCAGCCTCCTAGAGTGTCAGTTGCTGGGCCAGCCTCCCAGATCCTCAGTTGCTGGGCCAGCCTCCCAGATCCTCAGTTGCTGGGTCAGCCTCCCAGATCATCAGTTGCTGGGCCAGCCTCCCAGATCCTCAGTTGCTGGGCCAGCCTCCCAGATCCTCAGTTGCTGGGTCAGCCTCCCAGAATTTCCGTGTTAATTTATCAGTCAATAATATTCGTTCCCAAACCCGCAGCATCACTAAGGCCTTCATCGCCTGTCTGGAGCACGGCAACTACGCGCTAATTCGCAACGCCCTACTCGTGCTCATCCGCATACTGGCCTACTATCCGCGCATTCAACAGTTCGGCTCCGCCGTCGAGCGTCGCGTTGAGAAGCTTCGCCAAGTGGAGCGGGAGAAGCGCAAGGACCTGGAGGCCATGGCGATCAGCTACCTGGGCATGCTGAAGAAGCGCAAAACCGAATGGGTGCCCGAGGAGGCCTTCCACAAGAAGGTGGGCTGTGCGGGCAGTAGGGGATGTACAGAACGGGAATGAACAGATTACATAGAGAATGTGCAGATTCAATGGAAAATGTACAGATTACATGGGGAATGTACATATTTAATGGATAATTTACGTAGATTCAATGGGGAATGTACAGATTCAATGGGGAATGTTCAGATTCCATTGGGGAATGTACAGATTCCATTGGGGAATGTATATAGATTCAATTGGGGAATGTACAGATTCCATTGGGGAATGTACAGATTCAACTGGGGAATGTACAGATTCAATTGGGGAATGTACAGATTCAATAGAGAATTTATATAGATTCAATGGGGAATGTGCACAGATTCAATGGGGAATGTATATAGATTCAATGGGGAATGTGCACAGATTCAATGGGGAATGTATATAGATTCAATGAGGAATGTACAGATTCCATGTCTTTTAGTCTTTTAATTTAGTTTAATTTAGTTTAAACATTGAATTTAAATAACATAAGCATCGACCCACTTACGCTACTGCCAGTAGAAATGCAAGTAAACTAAGCTAGAAAGTGTATTGCCTCTTATTGTAGGAGAAAGTGGAGAAATCCGACGCCACCAATGGCGGCCCGCACGCGGCCGCCGCCGTTACCGCTTCGATTCGTCGCGCCGGTTCGACGGCCAATCCTGGCAAAGCGCCAGGCGCTTCTCCTAGTAGAGCAGCCGAGCAGCAGCAGCAGCAACAGCAGCAGCAGCCAGATGCAAAGCGTCGACGAACCGAGCATCAGCATCAACGGTCTGCCGCCGCGCCTGCCGCCTCGGCCGCGCCCACATCGTCGGAAACAACCAGCGGATCAAAGCGAAGTGCCGCCGCCGCCGCAGCTTCCGGTTCCGGCGAAGCGGCCTCCGGTTCGGCCACGATTGTTCTCCGATCGCCAAGCGGTTCCGGCGAAACCGAAGCCAAACGACATCGTCGGGATCGGGGAGGCGGCGACGAGGAGAGCGGCAGCAGCGAAGGCAACGGCGGTCGGTCGAACAGTCGGCAAAGAAAATCGTCCAGAGCGCCATCAGTTTCGAAGTCGTCCGCGTCGAAGAAATGAAAGCAATAAATATTTGTTGTATTGATTTTGCTGATGGAAGCTGTTCGCTGCTGTCTGTTTGCTGCTTTTTGTAACTGATCTGGCCCGTTTCTAGGAAATTGTACTTTTAAAGGTAAACACAGTTATTATATGAGGTACTTGAAGCAAATTTTGTAAACATTTCTTGAGAGATTAGGGAGATTTGTAGGGAGATTAGGGATATTTGGGAGATTTTTAGGTAGATTAGGAAGATTTGTAGGGATATTTGGGAGATTTGTAGGGATATTAGGGAGATTTTTAAGGATATTTGGGAGATTTGTAGGGATATTAGGGAGATTTGTAGGGAGATTATGGATTTTTAGGGATATTGGGGAGATTTGTAGGGATATTAGGGAGATTTGTAGGGATATTGGGGAGATTTTTGGGGATATTATTGAGATTTGGAGGGATATTGGGGAGATTTGTAGGGATATTAGGGAGATTTGTAGGGAGATTATGGATTTGTAGGGATATTGGGGAGATTTTTTAAGGATATTAGGGAGATTTGTAGGGATATTGGGGAGATTTGTGGGGAGATTATGGATTTTTAGGGATATTGGGGAGATTTGTAGGGATATTAGGGAGATTTGTAGGGATATTAGGGAGATTTGTAGGGATATTTGGGAGATTTTTAGGGATATTGGGGAGATTTTTAGGGATATTAGGGAGATTTGTAGGGAGATTATGGATTTGTAGGGATATTGGGGAGCTTTGTAGGGATATTTGGGAGATTTGTAGGGATTTTGGGGAGCTTTGTAGGGATATTTGGGAGATTTGTAGGGAGATTATGGATTTGTAGGGATATTAGGTAGAATTGTAGTGAGAAGATTATGTAAGTTCTGTGCAGAAGCCGGTGAACGAATGTGTTACATATGATATACGTATTTATATTAGCGTTGTGCTACAGAAATAACGGCAGCTTCCCATTGTGCTGTTTTTGCCGTGCGAATTGCATTGCATAAAAATAACTGCTTGGCTGGTTGGTTGCAAGTCAGTTTTCGGCTCGAAATATAACTTTGTAACTGTAAGTTCAAGTGTTTATGTAAGTATGCTGGCACACTAAAGTAAACTAATGTTTCTTGTAATAATTATTCGTTTTAAAATTTGAAAGCTGCGTACTGGTATATTAGCAACCATCTTTGTAACAGCCCAGCCGCTTTTACATTTATTATTATTTTCAGTAGAGTGCGCTCCGTTCAATAAGTTTGTTTGTAAGCAAACAAAACATATTTTAAAATAAACAACTGCGAGACCGACTGCTTGTCGATGACGATTGGTTTTCGTTTCATTGCCGTTTAATTTTAAACTGATTTTTGTTGCTTGTCCGTTATTTCAGTTGCTTTTAGTAGTAAATAGCAATGAATAGAGAGTGACAGTGAGGGATAGAGGGAGTGACGGTGAGGGATAGAGGGGAGTGACGGTGAGGGATAGAGGGAGTGACGGTGAGGGATAGAGGGGAGTGACATTGAGGGACCGAGGGAGTGACAGTAAGATATAGATAGGAGTGACAGTGAGGGATAGATGGGAGTGACAGTGAGGGATAAATGGGAGTGACACTGAGGTATAGATGGGAGTGACAGTGAGGGATAAATGGGAGTGACAGTGAGGTATAGATGGGAGTGACAGTGAGGGATAAATGGGAGTGACAGTGAGGTATAGATGGGAGTGACAGTGAGGGATAAATGGGAGTGACAGTGAGGGATAAATGGGAGTGACAGTGAGGGATAAATGGGAGTGACAGTGAGGTATAAATGGGAGTGACAGTGAGGGATAGATCGGAGTGACAGTGAGGGATAGATGGGAGTGACAGTGAGGGATAGATGGGAGTGACAGTGAGGGATAGATGGGTGTGACAGTGAGGGATAGATGGGAGTGACAGTGAGGGATAGATGGGAGTGACAGTGAGGGATAAATGGGAGTGACAGTGAGGTATAGATGGGAGTGACAGTGAGGGATAAATGGGAGTGACAGTGAGGGATAAATGGGAGTGACAGTGAGGGATAAATGGGAGTGACAGTGATGTATAAATGGGAGTGACAGTGAGGGATAGATCGGAGTGACAGTGAGGGATAGATGGGAGTGACAGTGAGGGATAGATGGGAGTGACAGTGAGGGATAGATGGGAGTGACAGTGAGGGATAGATGGGTGTGACAGTAAGAGGATCGAGGGGAGTGATAGTGAGGGATAAAGGAGAGTGATAGTGTAGTGAGGGATAGAGGGGAATCACAGTGACATAAAGAGCCTAGACAGGAGTGAGAGTGAGAAGTAGAGTACAGTGACAGTCATGAGGTAAGGATAAGGATACTAAAAATTTCACTCAGGACAAGAATTCAGATGTAGTGAGAGAACAGCATTAGTTAAATTAATATATTGTAGTAAGCAGTCTAAATATGCAGAGCATCTATAATGTGCAAAATCAGATATTAGCAGGAGCAGTATACGTGCAGCTGTTTCGTGCCCCCATGATACATTTTAAGAAAACATCGCGCCACGGTTTCCTTAAGTGACTTGCCGGCTGGCTCGGCTAGGTGGCTCATCCCCCTCTGCTAGGAACTCTAACAGCAAGCGCAGACTTGCACCCGACTATATTGAGCTTTTTTCTTCGTGTTTTCTGTGTAGCAATCCGATAGAATTCGGCTTAGAGAAAATAAACACCCAACGCGTGAGCATCTTTTTTTGCAACTTTTTTTGTAAGACATGGTCCGACTAGCATTGACGGAATGGTTACTTGACTTACTGCAAACACCGGAGCAAGTGTAATTGATTGGATAAACAAGAAAATTTATGTTTCTCTTCGGCTTGCAAGCTCTCTCTCTAGAGAGAGATTAGAGATTTGGTTGCTTGTCTAATAGCGAAACTTTGACGAAGGAATTTGGATACTCTGTGCTTAATTCTGTATTTTTGGAGCTTTTGATGTGCTGCCTTTGCATTGAAGTTGACGGCTCTGTGTGCTGTGTAATCTCATCTGTTGCTGTCTGTCTCCGTCTGAAGCTCTGGTGCGGATAAACTCTTGCTGCTCTTCTCTCATACTGCATTGTAAGTCTCGTGCTCTATCTCTCCCTTGTCTATCTCTCCCTGGTCTATCTCTCCCTGGTCTATCTCTCCCTGCTCTATCTCTCCCTGGTCTATCTCTCCCTGGTCTATCTCTCCCTGATCTATCTCTCCCTTGTCTATCTCTCCCTTGTCTATCTATCCCTGGTTTATCTCTCCCTTGTCTATCTCTCCCTGGTTTATCTCTCCCTTGTCTATCTCTCCCTGCTCTATCTCTCCCTTGTCTATCTCTCCCTGCTCTATCTCTCCCTTGTCTATCTCTCCCTGGTCTATCTCTCCCCAGTCTATCTCTTCGTGGTTTATCTCTCCCCGGTCTATCTCTCCCCGGTCTATCTCTCCCCGGTCTATCTCTCCCTTGTCTATCTCTCCCTGCTCTATCTCTCCCTTGTCTATCTCTCCCTGGTCTATCTCTCCCTGGTCTATCTCTCCCTGCTCTATCTCTCCCTGGTCTATCTCTCCCTGGTCTATCTCTCCCTGATCTATCTCTCCCTTGTCTATCTCTCCCTTGTCTATCTATCCCTGGTTTATCTCTCCCTTGTCTATCTCTCCCTGGTTTATCTCTCCCTTGTCTATCTCTCCCTGCTCTATCTCTCCCTTGTCTATCTCTCCCTGCTCTATCTCTCCCTTGTCTATCTCTCCCCAGTCTATCTCTTCGTGGTTTATCTCTCCCCGGTCTATCTCTCCCCGGTCTATCTCTCCCCGGTCTATCTCTCCCTTGTCTATCTCTCCCTGCTCTATCTCTCCCTTGTCTATCTCTCCCTGGTCTATCTCTCCCCAGTCTATCTCTTCGTGGTTTATCTCTCCCCGGTCTATCTCTCCCCGGTCTATCTCTCCCCGGTCTATCTCTCCCTGCTCTATCTCTCCCTTGTCTATCTCTCCCTGGTCTATCTCTCCCCGGTCTATCTCTTCGTGGTTTATCTCTCCCCGGTCTATCTCTCCCCGGTCTATCTCTCCCTTGTCTATCTCTCCCTTGTCTATCTCGATCTTCCTGTTTTATCTCTCGCTTTTCCAAGTGAAAACACTCAAATCGATGCCCTATTTATAAACCTCCAATTATAATGCACTTAAAAGGCTTGAGAAGGCACTATTGTTGCACTGAGCAGTGCACTGCGCAATAAGATATATTGAATTCTTATCTAACCATCCTGTGCACCTGTCCGTCTCTCTTTTTCTCTCGATACTGTTTTTTGAAAGTTCAAATTAATTTGCTTCTTCTTTTGGAGCAAAAAATTTTTGACCTGATGGGCATATTCGTATTTCGTTTATCGAAGTTGGCCTGTTATAATAATAATATTGTGCGCAATAATTATAAATTAATTGCAGTATAAAGAAGCAACAATTGCATTAGTAGGGAGCAGGTTGCCTTTAAAGAAATATATATTTGTCTGCATATTTATAAACTCTATATTTATAGCGACTGTGCAAGAACTTAGAGTTTTGCAATTCTCAGGTTATAGATATGAATTGCTTTTTTTCTTCGTTAGCTGCTCTTACAAGCGTCTTAATTCGCGCATGACTAAGTAGCTTCTTTTGAAGCCGACAATATTTGATACGAGCGTCTATCTGAATGCGGGCCAGAGTTTGTCAAGGATAAGAGAAGCCATGATTAACTGATGCGCGCTGAGTTTTTTCTCTTCTGGTTTCTGCAGCACAGCTCACCCGGCCGTAAGTGTATTCCGTGTGCTTCTTCTGATTAATATGGTATCAACTGCAATCTATCTGACTATCTAAATGTAGCTCTGATGTCATCCAAACAGGTTAGATGAACCCAGAACATTTGAAAAATCTTTGAAGAAGCTTCTGCTGGCAAATATTGTTTCTTTATTTCTTGGAAAACATTTTTGAAGGCTCATATAATTATTAATTATCTTTATTTGAAAACTCAAAGTTAACTCGTAACTTTCTTTCTCCACGAATAATTTGAAAGTATAACTACTCCAGGCAGACGTGGGGACTCTATACACTAATAATGGGATGCTTCAAACGATAATCTATTGTCTGCTGATTATTAATTATGAAATAACTCCCCATTCCTCTGGAGCTCACTTCGACTCTGCATTATCAGGGCATTCAGGGTATAGAGAGTTATTCAGGGTATCCCGCAGTGCGAGCCACCTGGTGCGTGCATATGATAAACGCCTCTCTGCATTCATTCAAATTCAAGCCTGAGGTAGCTGTCCCCCTCCGACAGCACTGAGATTATTAATTGATCCATACGGGGAGGTCGAGGAGGTCAGTTGCCCCCCTCCCCAACCTGCAACTCTCAAGCCTTCAGGCTAGTGTCTGGAACTCTGATTTGGGACTCCTTCAGTGACGCAACCGAAATTCGGTTAGGGGGCGGATAATAGGGGTCAAGACCCAAAGGAGCGGATGCCGGGGGCTCAAGGCTCAAAGAGGGTGGGGGGGCGGATCCCGGAAGTCAAGTCAAGGCCCAAAGAGGGGGGCGGATCCCGGAGGTCAAGGCCCAAAGAGGGGGGCGGATCCCGGAGGTCAAGGCCCAAAGAGGGGGGGCGGATCCCGGGGTCAAGGCCCAAAGAGGGGGCGGATCCCGGAGGTCAAGGCCCAAAGACGGGGGGGCGGATCCCGGAGGTCAAGGCCCAAAGAGGGGCGGATGCCGGGGTCAAAGCCCAAATGGGGGCGGATTCCGGGGAGAGGTCAAATCAAGGTCCAAAGAAAAGGGCGGATTCCGGGGGGAGATCAAATCAAGGCCCAAAGAGAAGGGCGGATCCCGGGGGCTCAAGGCCCAAAGAAAGGGGGGAGGCGGATCCCGGGGGTCAAGGCCCAAAGAGAGGGGCGGATCCCGGGGGGGGGGGGTCCAGGGCCCAAAGAGGGGGCAGATCCCCGGGAGGGAGTCAAGGTCCATTGAGGGGTCGCAAGGGCGCTGGCCTGTATGTTGGCGAAAATTCGCTTGGTTCTTTCCATTTGTATTTTTCCGGGTTTCCGCCGAAGGAAGAGGGCGTCCGCGCGTCCCTTGACCCTCCCCAGTGCCAACACTGCTCCCAAGTCCTTTCGGTTTGGCACGACGCTAATAGAATAGTTAATTAATTGCGATGAATCCTGCTTGAGAACAATGGGGATTAAAAGAAACTGCTGGATGGGAGTCTGCACGCGGTGATACAATAAAAAATAACAATTCCCCGCAGAAAGGATGAAGCAAGCCAGCTGTGCGCTTATCTCTCAGACTAATCAGCCTCCCTTCTGATTTTCTTTCCCCGTTCCCCCAGCCTCCTCACGCGATTTTAGAGAATGATGAAGTGAAGGAAAGGAAAGGAGTTGAACTTGGACAGGTATTTCAGCCAGGCATCGTTGGCAGGCAGCGCTGGAAAGACAATCAAAAATCAAAGGGTCAGCTCTGAGAGAGGCTGTGCGCAGTTATGCGTTTCAAGTTCTGCTCTGGCTTGGCGTCTTTGCATTATGCATGTGGCAAGCGGAGCAGCAGGGTCAGGACATGGGGGGGGGACTCGAGGGAGAGGGTTTGCCGGCTGAATTTTTACGATGCATGCAGACAGGCGGCTGCTTCTGCACTGCCGCAATCTAGGACCGCTGACTGACTCTCGGCATCCTCCTATCGTATCCCCATTGTTTCGTTTCGAGAGATGCTCCCGCGCGCTCCGCGATATAAAAACTCCTTGCAGAGGAGATCAGCACAGAGAGAGCGAGGGGGAGAGGCAAACGCCACGGGGGGAGGCTGTTCTCATGAAAGATTAATCCGGGCTTCGCTTCGGATTGGGACTCAATTGCTTAATCTTTCACGATCCGGCAGCAGCACCGCAATGAGGCCGGATTGGAATCTTTGGGGCAGCTGGACAGCGCGCAACTCCTACAAGCCTCATCATCATCAACTCAAGCTTTCTTTCCCGTTCTCTCTCTCTCTCTCCTACTCCTATTGTCTTGTCTGAATTCTTGAACGCGTCCCTGCTCTTCCCTTCTCTGCTGTTGTCCTCCTGTATAAAAGCTTGCGAAAAGTTGGGTGGTCTCGCAATTTCAGATTAGCTCCTAATAGATAAATCCCTACCTGCACGACAGAAGAAAAAGTTATTCAGCCTTGCTTTTAAATAATTTCAAATATATGTAAGACTACATAAGATTAAATCTGCACCTGCAAGTGAGAAAATTGCTACATATTATACTTAACATGTAAGTGCGAGTGAAATTAAATTTCTTAAATATCCTGTTTGGCGGTGTCGCCTCAACCGGAGCCGGCACAGTTTGTTAATTGGTTTAATTACAATAGCCAAAATAACCAGCCTAATTGCTATCAAAATCACAGTCGAGCCTCAGATAAAAACCCAGACTTATTATGTGCACGTCTTTTATCACATCACACCTATCTAACAAGAATCACCAAACCAAAAAGCGTATATACGCACAACAAAAGACACCGACCGGCAGACGGCAACCCCATTTGTATTTAAAGTAAAAACGGAAAACCGCGGCCCGCGCCTTAGCTCAAAAAATCAATAAAGCACCCACCAGCCACCACCTCCTCGGCTCTACCCATCTAAGACAGTGCGAAGAACAATTTGGCCCTCCCGTATTTCACTTTGCTAGAGCAATCAGATTCAGAACAGAATGACACAGGGCGGTCGCAAGGTTAAGGTTGGTAGATAAGGCGCGAGGAGAAGACGAAGGTAGTGTTGAAATAAAAGGAATTATACAAGAAGCGCCGTCTGAGTATATACTAACTATCTTGGAGGAAAACCATCAGTTCAATCGCGCAGGCTAATAAACCCCGCCCTGCCCCAAAGACTGGAGGAGGCTTGGCCAACCCCCCCAAACCCGCCACTCCGCCAACCAATCGCAGCCAAGCGCCCACTTTTGCCCCGCCGCTTGTGCTTTCTCGCATCAATTGACTCCTCCCGCGCGGGAGCGCCCCCTCGCGTTCCACACAGCCAAAGATAGGGGGAGGGGGAGGCTCTGCTGAGGGGTTTGTCGGACTTCTTCTCTGTCCTTCCTTGTCTCCTCTCTTTCTAAAGCTTAGTGGGCTCAACTCCAGCCGGGCCTAATAAATACCCCGCCACTTCTAGCTCTCAGCATTCACTAGTTGCTTTAACACTTGAGTTAATTAACTGTAACTGAGCAGTCAAGTAACTTAGCTTGTGCTTAGATTATCTACTACTTAATATTTGATTGGGACTCCTCTTTTTTTAATTCAATGGGTGATTCAGTAATCACCAGCAACCAGAACCTCGTCAAGGAGGAACGACAGCAAAAAGACGAACAAGATTCTGCTTCTGCAGTGCAGTCCTTAGTTAGCGTTGGCAACAACAACAATAATAACAACAGCAGTAACAATAACAACAACAAGAAGACGGGAACAACAGACTTTAGTGTAGCCGCTCTGCTACCAAGGAATACGAAAGTGTAAGTTTTTTTTAATTCTATTATGTTATGATTTGAAATTGAATCTTTTGAATTGAATTGGGCGATCTTCGAAATTAGAAGCTCGAACCTTGAATTGTAATGTTTTATCTTACGCCAGTACAGTCTATATAAGATTAAGATTATGTTCGACAATCACGAGTAATGCTTAAAATTACGGCTCGTAGCAAGTTATAGCCAATAGAAATCTAAATTCTAAGATGGAAAAAAACATTTCAATTTCAAGAAATATGTATTGTACAAATGCACTGTGCAGTAAATAGTATTAGTAATAAAAAAGAATCTTAACGAAAGCTTTACAAAAAATTGGCTTCTTTTCAACCGCCTTCTTTTCAATTGTTCTCATCGCTTCACTGCTCCGATAGTGGGCCCTCGCAACAGTTGCAACTGTTCCAAGTTGGAATGCGCGTAGATCTATCTATACTCTAGGACTAGAGAAATGGACAGTATAAATCTCTTTTAGCGATGTCATTGTTGCCTTCTGTTCTATTCCAAAAACTAGAAGCAATTGTTGCTTGCTTTCATATGCTTTCATTTCATACATAGCCTTCGGCTTTCGGCGTTGCCTTTTCAGTCTTCTTTTGAATTCTTTTGCCCAACCCTCCCTATTCTATACTCTCTCCTCGCCGCTCTTGCAGCAAAAGCATTTTACTTCTTCTTTTTGGTCACTAAATGGCGGGGGCATAGTGGTCCTCGACTCTCAACTTGATGCTGAAAATTTAAGTTATATTTTATATAAAATAGCCCCCCATGCACCGTCGCTTCGGCGCCACTTTTTCATCTTTCATTTCATTCTCAGTTTGTTGTTCTCAAATCTCTTCCAAATCTTCTTCGCCCCCAGGGTCTCGAAGAATCCTTAGAAAAGTTATAACAGCCTCCCCAGCCTTTAGTATGTGTTTTGCTGCACCTGCAGTTCGCGGCTATTATATAGAAGTTTTTGCGTTTGTGTCTTCTTTCGTTTCGTTTTATCTCATTTCTTTCTCTTTGAGATGGGAGCGCGTATAGCTTTCTTTTCTTCGGTCCTCTTGTATTGTGCAATTGTGGCTTGTCCGCTGTTATTGCTTTGCTTTTTCTTCTGCTGCTGGTTAAATGGTTGGCTAATGGCTTCTATACCTTTTCCCGTATACCATTTTTGTGGAATTCTTTGGGTTGACATAATAAGCCATTTTCAGTGCCATAGGCATAGGAGCACACAAAGATGAAGGTGCTTTGCCAGAAGCGCGCAAGGAAATCGGGCATGGTGTGTCGCCACAAGGTATAGGGGGGACATGCCAACGCTTTATGCCCCCCCCCCCCCCCGACGCACCTTGTGATCCGTTATGTAAATTAATAATTTTGCTTTAGGGCGCCAAAATATAGTGCATGCGGCGTCAAAGAGTGCCTGCGGCGCCAAATTGAGTGCCTGCGGCGCCAAAATGAGTGGCTGCCTGCGGCGCCAAAATGAGTGCCGGCGGCGCCAAAGTGAGTGCCTGCGGCGCCAAAATGAGTGCCTGCCTGCGGCGTTAAATTGAGTGCCTGCTTGCCTGCGGCGCCAAAATCAGTGCCTGCGGCGCCAAAATGAGTGCCTGCCTGCGGCGCCAAAATGAGTGCCTGCCTGCCTGCGGCGCCAAAATGAGTGGCTGCCTGCGGCGCCTAACTGAGTGCCTTTGAACTGGATTGAACAATACATATACAATAGTCAAGGTGTGGGTGTTAGTTCAGTACAACTCAATGAATGCAAAATAAAATTCTAACTAGAAACTTATTCCTAGTGTCTTGTATCTGCTCTGATGTCTTATAGTTTGCTAGTCCGGTATGGTTCTTGCGCTCTTGTGGGTGGCAACGTCCTCGCGAACTTATGTCCAGAATATATGGCGCGCTTATTGCAATTCAAATAGACATGCGCGCCTATTATGCCTATGTATTTTCCAGCATCAGCGGGGTCCCCTCAATAAAAATAAGAAGTACTCACAGTACTTCTGAGCACTTCTGGTTCTGAGCACATACACAGGATGTACAGCGCCCTGACTTTATAATCATTAAGCATGTATTGTAGACTCTGAGTCTCTGCCTTGGGGGCTGCTCTGCCTCTTTTAAAATTCCCTAGCCGAGTGGGAAAGTTAAGCAGAGATGGCCGCGGTTAGTCTGCAGATGAATAGGCTGCTCCTTTACATTAGCCATAACCCCCAGATAGGGTTGCGCCCTGCACTGTGCAAGTACATGTACAAGCTGTCTGTACACAGGCCTATTTTTTTATACTCGTCCTTAAACAGCTGCCAGTCAACCGGTAAGCACAGCGCTGCAACCATGGAGATCTCAGAATCCAGTTTAGCCTGCGGCTCAGGTGAACTACAGCCGGCTGAATTTCAGTTCAATCAATGCCACCTAGCTGGCTCCAGCGAATTGATGGCTCGGCATCGCGAGAACAACCATCGATCAGGGTCGGATCAGGGAGATCTGGGCGACGCCGAGCTAGGCAGAGGAGACGGCACATCCGGTGAGTTAATCCCGAGTTTATTATGCTAATAGACTCGTCTGCGAGTGAGTCATGATTGACAACCCGGATTAAACACGCCTAGATAATTAGCAACACCCATTAACCCCAGGACGATTGACAACCCCGATGGCCGATAGACACCTAATAATTGGCATCCCCGATAAACACACCTGAATGATTGACCACTCCGATAAACACACGTGGGTAATTTACAGCCCTGATAAATACACCTGGATAATTGACAGCCCGATAAATACACCTTTGGATGATTCGCATCTCCGATAAACACACCTGAATGATTGACAGCCCTGATAAACACACCTGGATGATTGACCACCCTATAAACACACCTGGATAATAGACAGCCCGATAAACACCTGAATGATTGACCACCCCGATAAACACACCTGATAATTGACCACCCCGATAAACACACCTGATAATTGACCACCCCGATAAACACACCTGATGGTTGACAGCCCCGATAAACACACCTGATGACTGACCACCCCGATAAACACACCTGATGGTTGACAGCCCGATAACACACCTGATGATTGACCACCCCGATAAACACACCTGATGGTTGACAGCCCCGATAAACACACCTGATGATTGACCACCCCGATAAACACACCTGATGGTTGACAGCCCCGATAAACACACCTGATAATTGACCACCCCGATAAACACACCTGATAATTGACCACCCCGATAAACACACCTGATGGTTGACAGCCCCGATAAACACACCTGATGACTGACCACCCCGATAAACACACCTGATGGTTGACAGCCCCGATAAACACACCTGATGACTGACCACCCCGATAAACACACCTGATGGTTGACAGCCCCGATAAACACACCTGATGATTGACCACCCCGATAAACACACTTGAATGAATGACTACCCCGATAAACACACCTGATGATTGACAGCCCCGATAAACACACCTGATGACTGACCACCCCGATAAACACACCTGATGGTTGACAGCCCCGATAAACACACCTGATGATTGACCACCCCGATAAACACACCTGATGATTGACAGCCCCGATAAACACACCTGATGGTTGACAGCCCCGATAAACACACCTGATGATTGACCACCCCGATAAACACACCTGATGATTGACCACCCCGATAAACACACCTGATGGTTGACAGCCCGATAAACACACCTGATGGTTGACAGCCCCGATAAACACACCTGATGATTGACCACCCCGATAAACACACTTAAATGAATGACTACCCCAATTAACACACCTGAATGATTGACCACCCCGAAAAACACGTGCCTGGATGATTGACCACCCCGATAAACACACCTTGATGATTGATTGACCACCCCGATAAACCCACTTGGATGGTTGACAGTTCCGATAAACACACCTAGATAATTGACAGTCCCGATAAACACACCTGGAGGATTTGACAGTCCCGATAAACACACCTGGATAATCGACAGTCCCGATAAACACCTGGATGATTTGACGGCCCCGATAAACACACTTAGATAATTGAAGGCTCATACAGCTTTAGGTGATTGACATCTCCAATGAACACGCACCTGTGATTGACAGCCCCCGAAAACTGCCCACCGCAGAAGACGACACATCTTTAGACAACGGTTTCTACCTGGGCGAAGAGGCAGTCGCGGCGCGTCGCCGCAGCAGCAACAGCCGCAGCTTCGGGCACGTCTTCAGCCTCGGCTGGGGTAGCGTACGTCTGCCCGCATTGCGGACTCGCCGCCGGCAGCCTCTCCCTGCTGAGTCGCACATCCTGACGCATGGCGGCGCGCTGCCGCTGCTGCTGCTTCAGCAGAAGAAGACAGCCGCCTCTCAATCGACTGCAGCAGCAGCGTCGGTGCGGCCGGGGCGGCGTTGGCGGCAGCGGCAGCAGCCAGCCGTCGTCCAGCCGAAAATACCGGTGCTCGCAGTGCAGCGCCCCTTCACTGGCACGGCGATCTCAGCAGCACCTGCAGGCAAGCCACGGCATCGATCGAGGCAGCAAGAAGCCGGACAGCCACGGCCTGTACGCTGCAGTCACTGCTCCTATCAGGCCAAGTAACCAGTCCGAGCTGAGCACGACAACCGCCTACACCTGGGCGTGAAGCCGTTCGCCTGCCATTTCTGCGCCTACAACTCCGCTTGGAAAGGCGACTTAAAGCGACACCTGGAGGCGCATCAATCGGCGCGAGATTGCGGACGATAAAACTCTGAGCGAAATCATGGCTAATTATAAGAATAACGCCGCACTAGGGCGGCCAGGTCCACGGCCAGTCAGGAGGAGCTGGCCTCGCGCGTCGCTGAACGACATCGACGAGTCTTCTTCGTCGCTTCTGGCTGGTCAGAACTCGCCCGCGGTGCCGCAGCCGCTTCAACAGCAGCAGCCGGAGACTCCAATATTTCCCTGCAGTGTCTGCAGCTTCGTCTGCCAGTCAGTTGCGGATCTGCGCTCTCACCTGGCTACTCATAACGGCTCAGGCCGTACAGGTGCAGCGGCCTGCGGCAAGCGGTTTCACCTATCCTGGGAGTCTGAGAAGCACATCAGGCGGGAGCACTGCGACTCAGTTAGGGCTTATACGGCTGTGCCGAGACTGGCGCAGGGCTCAGGTGCGCCGAGTCCGCGCTGCTGCCTCGCGCTCTGCGGTCTCTGTGGGTGGCGCGGCGGCGGCGACTGGGAGATGGCGAGGTGAGGAGGCATCTGAATTTATGATACTAAATCCCCATTTTGATCCCCGAAATCCTCATTCTGATCCCTAAATCCCATTCTGATCCCTAAATCCCATTCTGATCCCTAAATCCCATTCTGATCCTTGAAATTCACATTCTGATCCCTAAATGCCATTCTGACTCCTTAATGCCATTCTGATTCCTTAATGCCATTCTGATTCCTTAATGCCATTCTGATTCCTTAATGCCATTCTGATTCCTTAAGCCCCCCTGATTCCTTAAGCCCCATTGTGATCCCCTAAAACCCATTCTGATCCTAAATCCCGATTCTAATTCCGGACTCCTCATTCTTTCTGATCCTCCATTGTGTCCTCGAATTCTTCGTTATGATCCAAGTACCTCATTCTGACCTCAAATCCCAGTTCTGTATGCAATTCTGCAGAGCCCCTATTAGAGTTCTCTCCATAAGAACAAATCCCTATTGTTAACCTGAACCTGCACTCGCAGACACCTGTCAGGCGCTCATCCCGCCGAGGCGGCCGCAGCCTCAATTTTGCACCTGACGAGGCCGAAGCTCGCAACTCCCTCGGCTGGTACCAGCAGGGTGCCGTGCGCACTGATGCTACTGCACCAGCACCAGCGCAGCAACTGCAGCAGCAGCAGCAAGCAACTCAGGTGTCGTCCGAGCAGAAGCGAGCCCACAAATTCCTCATCCCAGCAAGCTCCGGCAGTTTGCCGGCCGTTAAAGCCACCAGCTGCAGCGGCAAAGGTTGCAGGGCAGCCGGCCGTTTCGTTGCTCCGTCTGCGGCCATCGATCCAATTGGAAATGGGACATTATAAGCATATTAAGGTGAGTCAGCGATGATTGTATCAGCCTACCTGATAATCACCTTACCTGATAATCAGTAATCACCTTACCTGATACTCACCCTACCCGATAATAATCCTACCTGATAATCATCCTACCTGATTATCATCCTATCTGATAATCATCGTACCTGATAATCATCCTACCGCGATAATCACCCTACCTGATAATCACCCTACCTGATAACACCCTACCTGATAATCACGCTACCCAATAATCATCCTACCTGATAATCAACCTACC
>NIVC01001777.1:159428-238497 GCA_002269645.1 Macrostomum lignano | reverse complement strand
GGCGCAGCTTTTTGGGTCGTAAATCATCGCTTTCAAAGTTTTGTCTGACAGCCACCTGCGCCTCACTCAGTGTTGAGGCTGGCGCCAGGGTCTGGGAGGATGCTGGCGGTAGCTTTTTTCTCATCATTTTGACAGGCCATCAAGATTTATGAGGTCAGAGCCTATTGTTCGTGTTCACTCAAGCGTATGACAGCTTTGACAGCTATGCGTCTTACCCCTAAAAGTACCTTGGGATTAGCGATTAGTGATTTCTCTTCATTATCTTCACTTTCTATTTAATAAGAGCTTTCTAATGTATATTTTTTCATTAATTTCTGTCAATCCTACGCGAAAGGTCATAAATCATTTTTCTGATCTGTTGCATCACTTCAAAACTTTCATTCTCCAGTTTACCTGGTTTCTACGTTTCATGTTTTACGTTTCGATTGCTGGTTTCTGGTTTACTGACTTACTTTTTTGCGATTGAATTCGTCCAAACAGCAAAACCTTTCGTCCACAAACGCTTTCTTAATGGAACTAAACTTAGATCATACCATAGACAACTGTGTTCACGCAAAACGGTTCATCCAGTTTGTAAAACATTTCGTCTAAACCCTTCGCCCAAACAGCTAACAGCTAAACGAGCGACTTTATTTGATATCACGAGATATTGAACAAAGCAAAAAACAGTGTCTCTTGTTAGAATGTTAGTTCAAAATGTCTTCGTAGTCCAAACAGCGGCGTAGTAACCCACAGTGTGATTGGTCCATTGCTGCACTTCTCCTGTGTAATCACGTGCAGTGCAGCTTCGACCTCTCTCTTCAAAATGTGCATCCGCCAGGCATGCAGAGTCAGGTTCGCAGCAGCAGCAGCTTGCCGATTAGAGAGCTAGGGGCCTCGGTTCATCTTCGACTGTTTTGCCGGGTTCAGAATGGAAGATATGCGTTGCTGTAGCTGTAGTGGTAGCAAAAGCGAACTGTCAATTGGATGTTAACTATGGTAGGAACAGTACACTCGGTCTCTAGTCTAGGGGACGAAAATGGTTTACAAACTGGATGAACCGTTTTGCGTGAACACAGTTGTCTGTGGTATGATCTAAATTAAGCTCCCATTAAGAAAGCATTGGTGGACGAAAGGTTTTGCAGTTTGGACGAATTCAATCGCAAAAAAATATAATTCAGGCGGTCTTGTGCTACACATTTGAGTTTGAGTAATAGTCTATGGCTACTTATGCTTCTTCATCGATTAGTAGTTTGTGCGTATCTCTAACTCTACGCAGTTTAATTTCATAAATTCGCTGATTGAGCATTCTGGGTAAGTTCTGTGGTGTCAGCCACTTAGGGTTTGGCCATAGACTTAGCAGAAAGCAATTTGGAAATAGCTGCGTTCAATTTGGTTTTGCACAAGAACAGCTCCTGCAAGAGAAATGTTGAGACATGGCACAATCAGCTTGGTCGACCTTTGGAGAATCTTTAGATAGCCCAAATAAAACGCAGTTTAGACCAAATTGGTTGCTTGCTGGTTATCTGCACATGTCTATGGCAAACTATGCCTTTCAGCTTGGCTTGTTTCCGCTGCGTGTGTCGCTCCAAATTGAACGCAAAACGTATAGTAATCATAAATTTCATCGCGTACTCTTATGTAAGCATATCAAACCTATTCAATGAGTCTTGGAGCTCTTTAAAACCCTTTTGATAATTCCTAATCTGTTTTAGAGTCATGGGCCAAGTTTGCCTCATTTAGCTCGTAAGCGTAATTAGCGGTAACAAAGAAAGTAGAACATTCAACGTTTACACGAGCATTTTTGGTGTCCGCTACTTTTTGCATGTATGTATGAAAAAACATTGGTTTCAATACAGTTTGTAATATAGTTTACCAAATACAACTTGACTCAAGTTGCGACTACGAGTATAAGCGGGAAAAATGAACAAGTAGATGCAATCCACTGAGTGAACCATACATTCATCTGAATTGGAATGCCGCGTTTTAAAACGAAAAAGTTAACCAATCATATTTAGCTCGCTCAGCTGCCTTCATTCGAATGGAGACAAGCACTCGCAAATCCCGCCGTCGAGGTTCGCATCGCTTTCGTCGTTTAGTAAGCGTCTGTTGTTTTTAGAAATTTTAGAAATTACTGCGATATCTTCAACGTTGTTAACGTTGTTAGGCTCGCCCGCTGACCAGAGATTTCGTTCGATGGGGATTTTGCAGGTCTGCCAGGACCAGTGACCATCTGGTTCTTTCCTTTCGATTGCTGCCTTCCACCCACAGCATAGGTGGAAGATATCGAACCGTGAATTTTAATAACTGCGTTTAAGTGGTACAAAGTGGTGCGGTGCAGCGGCTCCGCTAGTATTACTAGTCCTTTTTTTTATCGCAAGTGTTCTTTATGAAGTCGAAAGTAAAGACTAGCGGATAAAATAGCTTGTACTTGATGCCGCAGTTGCTATGGCCGAAATCGCTGGGGCATAACGACCCCGGATCTAAGCCAGTCTGAATCTTTACATATATCGACGACTTTCGGTTGCATTGGCAATTGCTGACGCCCTTACTGCATTTGTTAAAAATAAACAGTTCACAAAATCCTCGACTCATGGTGAAGGCCTGGCAGTTGGCTTTTTCGTCGCATTTTTTAGAGCAAACTTCTGCTGTTTTTGGATACTTTAGCTTGAGAGAGTATTTCGAATCAATGCAGTCACTGCCGTTGATCTTGTGATAGTTCTTAAGATTTAGAAAGTCTGAAGTTTATGTTGCGATAAAAGCATGAGGTTAGTGCACCAAGACTGTTACTTTTGAATTAATAACTTCACTCAGCCATGAACACACCTTCATGCATAGGTACGCATGATACTAATCAGCCAGTCACTATAGCTAAATCAGGGTTAGGGAACCACATGCAAAGCCTCTATATCCGGCCCTCGGACCTTTGAAACAATAGCAATCCGGCTCACACAATGTTTATATCTCTTCTCAGCGCTCTTCTCACTAATCTCCTCTCTCCTCCTCTCCCTCTCCTCTCCTCTACTCTTCTTCTCTCCTCCTTCATCCTCTCTTTTTCTTTATTCCCTCACCTCTCCTTTCTCTTAACCAACTTCTCTCTTCTCTATTCTCTCTGCTCTCTACCTCCTCCACCCCGCAGTCATGCTCAAAGGGTCTCTATTAAGCCTTTGGGGTAAAAAAAAGTTTGCCAACGCCTGAGCTAAATAATTACATGTTCCAGGACTCCGGAGTTAATAATTTGTATAACTCACCGTTGCACACGCATGCGACTGTCTCTTTGTCATTTCCGCCTGGGCATTTTTTGCTATCAACCGGTTTCCAAGACTTCCCATCGTTGCATTGTCGCGTTCGAGTGCTGTTTTGCTGAATGCACTGCTTGTGGCAACTCGTCCACTCGGACCAGCTGGTCCAAGCAAATGACACTATATGAATAGAAAGTTTTCAAATAAGGCTGTATATCGTATGCAAGGATTAGTTTTCAAATTTGTACTTAGCGGAAAGGTGACAAACAATGACATTCTCTGTGAAAGTAGCACGCACCGCACAGCTTCTTAGAAGTGCAAGTTTTTTTTTCGAAATCGGTTCCAGATTGGCACATGCTGGACGGCAGAGTGTGGCCAGATGTGGTCGAACGGCAGTGCCTTTGGCGAGTTTCGCTGCCTTTGCCACACGTCTGACTGCAGGAAGACCAGTCCGACCACTTTGACCAGGCTTGGGCAGCGCCTTCCTCTGGATTCGCTGCATAGGATGATTTAGGTACGATGAGAGATTACATTAAAATACCGATGCGGGATCTGTTTACATAATCTATCGTTTTTACTAATAGTAGTTAACTTTGAATCTTTCTTCCCAGCCAATCAAATAATTTCCCCTAATTTGTTTAACATAAAGTTAATATCTTTGTTTTAACCTTTGTATACACCTTTGTTTTAATCCTATAATATTTTGTTATAAATTCGTTAATTTTGTTTGAATGTACCATCCAATGATAGTTGTTTGTCCCTCCCCTCAAATTTAGTATATAAAGATTTAGTATATTTAGAAGGAAGCAAGTTGGCCCGAAAATAAAAGCAACCTTTTCTTAACCGTTTCTTCATCCTTGAGAAGCTCTTGGTAAAAACAAGCTTGAAGTTTGGCTAAGAATTATCTCGTCGTTTCTTTTTGGAATAGGGAGAACTTGAGGTCGTGGAGACCCAGAATAGAAGTCTGGAATAGGGAGAACTTGAGGTCGTGGAGACCCAGAATAGGAGTCTGGAATAGGGAGAACTTGAGGTCGTGGAGACCCAGAATAGGAGTCTGGAATAGGGAGAACTTGAGGTCGTGGAGACCCAGAATAGGAGTTTGGAATAGGGAGAACTTGAGGTCGTGGTGACCCAGAATAGGAGTCTGGAATAGGGAGAACTTGAGGTCGTGGTGACCCAGAATAGGAGTCTGGAATAGGGAGAACTTGAGGTCGTGGAGACCCAGAATAGAAGTCTGGAATAGGGAGAACTTGAGGTCGTGGAGACCCAGAATAGAAGTCTGGAATAGGGAGAACTTGAGGTCGTGGAGACCCAGAATAGGAGTCTGGAATAGGGAAAATTGAGGTCATGGAGACCCAGAATAGAAGTCTGGAATAGGGAGAACTTGAGGTCGTGGAGACCCAGAATAGGAGTCTGGAATAGGGAGAACTTGAGGTCGTGGAGACCCAGAATAGAAGTCTGGAATAGGGAGAACTTGAGGTCGTGGAGACCCAGAATAGGAGTCTGGAATAGGGAGAACTTGAGGTCGTGGAGACCCTAAGAAAGCCGTGCAGGCTAATAATAGATAGTAGACGCTAAGGAATTGGGCATTAGGGGGCTACCGCTGGAAAAAATAGGTCTGTTACAATACCAACGACTACTAAACGGAGTAGGACGGGAAACTAAAACGTTTCTTAGAAAGTGTTGAGTCTGGTTTTCGGAGATAAAAACTTTTCACTTTTTTCATATTAAATTTGTTATTGCTTTCTATAGGAGGCAGACACAATGTTCATCTCTTGATATGTTTTGCCTGTTAAAAACATATCAAGTGAGTTATTACAGCAAATTATATTTGTGTCAATTTTTAATTCTAATTTTTCTACGTTTTGGTCCACCTGAAATTAGTATACTGGTAGAATAAAATCCAAGCAAAGCAATAAGTTTCTCACTGTTATTGCAGCCAGATTTTTCGAAGCATTCGCGCGTTTCAGTTTCTGTGTGGCTTTTTCCGGAGCTTGACCGACTGCTGCAAAAAGTTTATTTTAGAAACCAGTGGATTTTTAATGGCAGTAAAATAGCAGAAGCGGGACAAGTAAGACAGGAAAGCACTATGTCAGATCAAACAGACACTTTGATAGAAAGTTAGACGCTAAGATAGACGGATAAAAATGACGGCAGACACTAGGACCCTAAGACACAGACAGATAGACAGACAGACAGACAGACAGACAGACAGACAGACAGACAGACAGACAGACAGACAGACAGACAGACAGACAGACAGACAGACAGACAGACAGACAGACAGACAGACAGACAGACAGACAGACAGACAGACAGACAGACAGACAGACAGACAGACAGACAGACGGACAGACAGACAAACAGACAGACAGGAAGACAGACAGATAGACAAACAGACAGACAGACAGACAGACAGACAGACAGACAGACAGACAGATAGACAGAAAGACAGACAGACAGACAGACAGACAGACAGATAGACAGACAGACAGACAGACAGACAGACAGACAGACAGACAGACAGACAGACAGACAGACAGACAGACAGACAGACAGACAGACAGACAGACAGACAGACACACAGACAGACAGATAGAAAGACAGACAGACAGACAGACAGACAGACAGACAGACAGACAGACAGACAGACAGACAGACAGACAGACAGACAGACAGACAGACAGACAGACAGACAGACAGACAGACAGACAGACAGACAGACAGACAGATGGACAGACAGACAAACAGACAGACAGGAAGACAGACAGATAGACAAACAGACAGACAGACAGACAGACAGACAGACAGACAGACAGACAGATAGACAGAAAGACAGACAGACAGACAGACAGACAGACAGATAGACAGACAGACAGACAGACAGACAGACAGACAGACAGACAGACAGACAGACAGACAGACAGACAGACAGACAGACAGACAGACAGACAGACAGACAGACACACAGACAGACAGACAGACAGACAGATAGACAGACAGACAGACAGACAGACAGACAGACAGACAGACAGACAGATAGACAGACAGACAGACAGACAGACAGACAGACAGACAGACAGACAGACAGACAGACAATCTAGCTTGTCAAAGACAGACGGACAGACAGCTGTAGTGAGCCAGTTTTCTCACCGAGTCTGATTTCCAGGCCCGCACAGGCTGCTGCATTTGCTCCAGTCGCTCCACGTATTGCCAGACTTCATGCAAAGGAGGCCTCTACCAAGTAGCAGGCACGAAACAGAAGCAATTGCAACTCCGACCGCCACAACAAGGAGTACGATTAAAATTTTTCCATAGACCGGAAAACCTTCGTCGGGATCGTCGGTAAATTTCAGTTTTTTGACGGGTTTCTTCTTTGTACGAGTATCGGTCGAGATTGTCTCAACCTCTTTGATATGGCGCGGGTACCGCCGAAATGATCGATCAACATTGATATCCATGCTTACAAGTAATCAATTGTTGCGAGAGTCAATCTTTGAAATTCAAACTAATTATGGAAGCATTAATTATGAGGAAAGACGAAATCGCAGTAATTGCAGCCATAGACACGTACGTATAGCAAAATTACGCGATTTTTTGTAATTCCTGCTTGATTTTGCGGGCAAAACTGCTTAAGAAATGGCCCATTCTCTGCCCGATATCGGGCTGGGCCATAGACGAAGCTGAAACGATTTTATTTAAAACGTTAAAAGTGCAACATTACAAAGAGGACAACAGTAACGATTTAATATAGTCATGTGGTGCAACCCACGCCGTCTTTACAGTACATGGCGTTCAGAGGTACTCACTTATAGGAAAAATAGAACACGGGATCCATTTTTCTCAAGCACTGCAGTCGGCAGAACTCCATTAAAGTCCCTTTGTTCGCAGTCAGTATCAGATACTTTTGGGTCGCCACGCTCAACGCTAAAATCAGGCGATTGGAGTGGGACGTCGCTCGTGACTCGTTTAACGATTGGACCAGGCGGCGAAGAATCCATTGTCAGAGCATCGGACAGTTGACGCTTCTTCCCTGGCGAGATCCGCTTTGTGTACCTCTGAACCGACTCTGGCCTCTTGTGAACGGTAACACATTGAATGTCGCCAGCAGAAATGCCCTTGTTTGCTAGTGTCGTGACAACCGTAGCACGAAGACAATGATTGGTGTAGGTCTGTGATAGATTCGCTCTTGTAGAAATCCGAGCCATCATGTCGTTCAGGGTGTTTTTACCGAGCACTTGCGTTGCACTGAACCACTGTACCGAGGAGAACTTTAACAGAGGTCTTGGAAACAAATCACTCACACTAGGGGGCAACAAGCTGATATACTTGCGCACGGCAGCAACAGGACAAGTTAATGGGTTATTAGTGGCGTACATCTTAATCTGCTTTCCTGTACATGGGTCAGCAGCGTTGGTTGTCTTCTCTTTACCAGCCAATACCAAATCAATACACTCAGTCCCAGCCTCCTCGGAGAAGACAATAGCGTCCTTCGTCAGTTGGCGAAGCCACTCACGCCCTCTGAAGCCAAAATGCGTACACAGCTTGTAGAAAACCTCGTCCTGTAGTTTTACCGGTCGAACTCTGGGACGAACGTATGGTAGTACGCGTTGTTTTATTCTAATGATGAGGACGCACTTTTTCCCAAATCCCACGCTAGCACATGGGCTCTAAACTTACTAGCCTACTGACAGCAGGCTAATGGCATTTTTATTCTTTTTCTGCGAATTGTCCTAGAATCTATACTAGATATAATGTCTGGTCATACTAGTAGTCATAATAACATAGGCGCAGCTTTTTGGGTCGTAAATCATCGCTTTCAAAGTTTGTCTGACAGCCACCTGCGCCTCACTCAGTGTTGAGGCTGGCGCCAGATGGTCTGGGAGGATGCTGGCGGTAGCTTTTTTCTCATCATTTTGACAGGCCATCAAGATTTATGAGGTCAGAGCCTATTGTTCGTGTTCACTCAAGCGTATGACAGCTTTGACAGCTATGCGTCTTACCCCTAAAAGTACCTTGGGATTAGCGATTAGTGATTTCTCTTCATTATCTTCACTTTCTATTTAATAAGAGCTTTCTAATGTATATTTTTTCATTAATTTCTGTCAATCCTACGCGAAAGGTCATAAATAATTTTGTTGCGATTTTGATTGATTTATGGCCGCACCTGTCATCTTTTTACGACCCTGTGGGAACTGATAGGATCTCCCGGTCACGTGATTCTGGGTAGCAACAAGCTTTATAGCCAATCAGAAAATTCGGCGCTCATTTTAACAAAACGGCTCAGCCAATCAGAATCGACGTGTTCCATTATAACAAACTGTGGTCCAGTTGGCGGCTATTTAAACCGGATTTTTTGCCCGCTCGGAATCCAACCTCCTGGGACCTTAGCCTAGCTTGATACATCCCGGAGCGCGACCGTCGTTTCTTGATCCCCGGATTGCGACTTCCCCCCTCATCATCAAGGACGAGTCCCCGGTCATCAGCAGCGAACATCAAAGTTAAGACCATCACCTGCTAGCTATCTGCGAAGACTGTGACAGCATAATTCCGAGTCTACAGCTGCGAAGCATCAAGCCGATTCGGTCACTGTGGATTACCTGGTCTCCGGCTGTTGAGTTTCAGATTGGTTGGGTGAGAGGCTACCTAGACTTGCTTGATTGGGTGATCCCTTATCTGTCCCCTATTTTAGTAGCTGAATTAGGCGCACACTTTTGCTCTTTTTGTTCAGTAGTGCTGTTGCTGAGGCAGAAGTCATTCAATAATACTGCTAGTAGTCTAAGACTCCAATTCAATCTGAAGTGTGAAGTGATCTGAGGAAAAGGTTAAATCTAACAGTTATTTTTATCGGTTTTATTTCTTTGTTCGCCGATGGCTCAGATGAGTAGCTAAGCTAGTAGGCGCCGGTCACAGTGGACCAATGGCAAGGCAGTTCTCAGTCGACCAATCTATCAAATCAGTGAGCAAAACTGCCAGAAGTGCAGAATCGGCGCCAGAGATGTACTTTGTGCACCCTAGGGTAGCCAAGCGGCTCGGGTAATGAATCATGCGAGGTCTCTGAAGTTCGAGTTAGCCTATCATCAGCGCTAGGAGAGGCTAGTTGGCGCGTTGAAGGCCAAAAGTACATATCTTCGTATTTAGCAATGTAATAGTACGAGCTACATGTAGCTACCCCATAGACTCGCCACTGCAAGAATCCCTGCAAAAGTCCCCTCTGTACCTGCATGGCCAATGCGATCTAGTCCCAGCAGTGTCCCTTATCATCGGCTATGACTTCGAGATTGACAGCAAAAAGACACTAGTTGGCAGGTAAGTGCAAAGCCCCTTCTAGTCGGAAGCCCGATTTCGAGAGTCCCGGTGTGGTGAGCCAGGACGTACGGGCTGGTGGCAGCGAGTTAGCTAATCTGCGGATTAACTAATTTCTACCTTCAAATTCTCCCTGCTCGTCTCTCGCTGTCCCTCTCTTATCTATAGGACCTAGACTGCTCGCCACACGATCAAGCTACCATGGGGCTGACCATCTGACAGAACTGCAGGGGGCCAGGTCTCTAATTGATTTATTTCTGAGACCTGAGGCCCGAAGGCTTCCCCACAAGGGGGCCGGAAGGTTGAAACCCATCACTAAGGTGCAGCTGCTATAAAATAAATTTGCTATGAATACTTTTTATATTGTTTTTGTTTTATTAGCTCGTATTAGGGGGTTGTAGCCTGGTGGTTAGAGTGGTTATAGAGATTATTATTATTTCTTTAATTTAGCAATTTAGTTTATTTTTATAATTTATAAATTAGTTTTATTTCCTGCTGTTATACGAGGTACTACAGTGGTCCTTGATGAGTGTCGGATTCACTACTCAAAGGTCGGGGTTCGATGCTCGACTCACTCGAAAAAAATTGGGTCATTGAGCAAGGCACACTAGCTCTGCATTGCTTTATGTGCCAATAATTGCGAGGGTGTGATGTGGCGACCCCTCCCCCCCTATAGCAGTCTACTGACTGAACAGCCCTACGCAGCTGCCTTCAGAGATGCGCCGCGCAATAGCTGCGGCTGAGCTGTCGGTTGCACATTGGCCCCATTGCACGTAGTAGGGCAGGTATGAAGTAAGCAATTATTGTTATTAATTTTTATAACATTAAAATCGTACCTGAATTAATATTATACATGTACACATATATGCAGCTTCGGTGTAATTGATGGTTTTATTTTAATTACTTTTTTCTGTTTGTAATGGGCGTCGAGCGTAATGGTGAGAGATAAAAATATTATATACGACAGGTAAATTTAGAAGTTACTCATTTTTTAGTTCTTTATTATATAAATGCAGTACACGTCATGCATTATACAAGGCCTGCTGGCTTTTTTATTAGACATATTATAGACACAGGTTTACGTCATTATACCGGTGAAGAGCTAAGCTATTTTTGGTTCGCTAGAACCGGCCAATGAATTGCCATGAGGTAGGTTTAGATCTTCACAAAGAAATATAAAATTATGCTAAATTAAATTGGCATATTACAATTATCAAAACCCTTTAGCAAGTATGTCATCTCATTTCTATGTTAAAACCAGCCACCGGGACCCCAAAAATCATTCCCCAGAAAACCGCACTCTTTTGCCAAATATTTATTTGTTTTGTGCTAGAAATCATGCAATGTCCGATACTTGTAACTGGAACAAAATAGGTATGTAATTCTCCCAGCAGCTGGCGCGCTTTCCGAATCACCTTCGATTTCGATGAAAAATCAGCAACTAAGAATTGAACTGAGTCGAAAAAGGCTGGGCAATAAGAACAAAAATATAATCCGGCCGCGAGAAACTCTCGATCGGTAGAAAGATTGGTGGTGAAAACTCGGTCGCAAAATCTCTGTAACCGTGGGAAAAGTTCGACGAAGTGAACTAAGCTAGAAGAAATCTCGCGTGGTCTAACTCTCGTGGGAGAGAACTTCCCGTTACGAAACCTCAATTAACCAATTTTGACCGTTTACAGACTAGTAGACTACGTTGTTAAAGCTTAAGGCATTTTGTGTGCGAGCACACCGCGAGCACGACTGTAAACGATTGTTTCTTGTAAAGTGAAGGCGATCGTTTCAAATATTAAAATACACCGTAATATAAATATTGAATATTGAAAGAACATTAATAATGTTTTCACTTTACTTTAGGCTGGAGGCCTAGGGCTAGTAGGCCTACTATCTATATAAAAACTAAGTCTATATAATTTTATTGATGAATATTCGTTGGCGTTGATTTTGGCATTCGAAGAGTTAGGCCTAAGAATTAGAAACCAAACTAAAGCCATGGGCATAACCTAAACAGCTTACAGCATTCTACTTTTTTATTTTGTTCTATGCCTAGTCTAACTATACTCGATTACTCGAACTAGCTAGTCTATCTAAGGATAGAAATGTTATTAAAAACTTCAAGCTTTTTGATGGATACCCATTTTTTTGTTAAACTATAGGGGCCTAGTGGCTTAACTGAGCTGGTTTTAGATCTACATCTACGCAGGGCCAGGCTTATAAATCGTAAATTACAAGTTCCCTAGGCTTGTTTTTTAGGCATAGAGTCTAGCCTAGGCCTAGGGCCTAATTCTCATGGTCTAGGCCTGAATACCAATAGACCTAGGCCTAGCCCTAGCCTAGCCCAAGGCCATGCCCATAGGAAAAACTGGGAAGGTGACAGGGATCCATAGTCAGGACCACATTCTGGATCATGTAGTATATGCCCAAAATTTTGGGCATGCATTGGCCTTGCATGCCAAAATTAGGCATGCACAGTTGGCATATATCACTTTTGAAAAAATAGTAGGCCTATGCATGCATACTTGCTTGGCATGCACTTGATAGAATCACGCCTTAGAGTTATTGTGAAGTAGAAAAAATGAAAAAAGGTATTTTTTAGCAAAAACTTTCCAGTTTTTTAGCTTGCAAAAAGCATTTAAACAAATCTTTATGTGTATCAAATTTCTGCTATAAAAAGTATATTGGCAAAAAACGTATAAAAATCAACAAAATTATCTGCTAATAAGGGTCTATTAGGCAATTGAAAAAGGGTCATTCATTGTCACAATGTAAAAAAGGTAATTTATTGTTGCAACACCAATGTATTTTTGGGAATGGGCATGTACTAAATTTTTTTTGGCATGCATTTGTAATTATTCTTATTTTGTTCAGGCGTGTACCCAGCATGATCCAGACTATGGAGTCCATACTCTAGATCAGTATATGCCCAAAAATTTGGGTATGCACAATTGGCATGCATCATTCCTAGGAAAAAAGTATGCATGCACACCTGGCGTGCAATTTATAGAATCATGCATAAAAGTTATTGGGAAGTAAAAGAAAACTGAAAAAGTTAAATTTCAAGCATAAATTTCAAACTTTCCAGTTTTTTCAAGCTCATAAATAAGTATTTTCATAAATCTTTGCATTTAATTAATTATTTGCTATGAATAATAATGCCAAAAAGCATAAAAATCAACTAAATTATCTGTTAGTAGGGGTCTAATCATACATGCGCAACTGCTAGCCAACCTGGCCAATCTGGCCACTGTAAATTGTGGTGGACCAGGGGTAAGTTGCAAAAATGCCCAGCCCAAAGAATGCAGACATAGTACTAATTAGATGACGAGGCATTTAGCCCTTATAAGACAATCATAGTTACTCCTGCTGTTTATTCAAAATTGCATTAAGGTTTCTTTTACAAGTAAGTTGCATTTTTGGTCAAAAAGTAAGTCGCATGGCCAGTGTAAATCAGGGGGGTTGCGCATGTATAGGTCGATTACACAATTGAAGATCATTTATTGTCAGAACATAAAAAGGTCATTTATTGTCACAATACCACCATATTTTTTACTAATGGCATACACTAAATTTTTTTCTGTATGCATTTGTAATTATTCAATTTTTGTTTGGGTGTGCCCTTAGCATGATCCGGACATGGTATGGAGTCAGGATCATGGCACACCTGCTTTGGAACAAATTCTATCAAAAAGTTTTATTGTGCTTTATACCAAAACAAATCCTATCAAAAAGTTTGATTGCACTATGTGTAAGAACAAATCCTATCAAAAAAGTGCTTGCACCAGATTATTCCTATCATAATAAAAAATTCTGCTTATGCTGTCTGCTAAAACTAAAAAAAAAACAAAAATATATATTTTCCATTTGCAAAATATTGGTAAAACTTTTATTTGAATGTTTCATAGAAAATGCAGTAATAGGCAGTATTTAAATTTGTAAGTAAGCAAACAAGTTGGTTTCCTCTGCGTTGCTCTGCGCCTATGTATACTAGGAGGTCACATTTTAAAGAATTTTTTACAACTTAAAATGTTTTGTATATTATAACAAAAACTATTAAATTTGTATTAATTTGAAAGCAATATTGTCATTAGCAATATTGCTTTCAATGTCGTTAATTGCACAAGCAAAGCCAAGGCAAGATTCCAATTTAGCCCAATTTGGAATCGGGCCTGGGCCGCTACCCCTAGACCACTAGGCTATGGGGCTACAGCCCCCTTCCATAGCCATAGTCATCACTATGGTAGGACAAATAAAAAACCTAGCAGACACACAAACTCTGATTACCACTCGAATTCCAGACAAGTATGTCAAATCTGCCAACGCTAAGCCAGCCCAGAAAGTCTATTGGACTCCCCACTATTTCATCTACTGTTGATCGCAGTGGTGCTAGCAGTAATCGCCAGCAAAGAGGCAAAACTGCCGGCTACATATCGGCAGTTATAGAGCAGCCGCCTCAGTCTAGCAGTCCGCCGCCGTTGCCGCCTAAACGGCTCTGCCAATCGTTGTCATTGCACACTGATTTATTGCGACCAGTGCCCGTTCGACCTGGCGCTCTGGCCAACGATTTGGAATCTTTGCTCCGTTTGAAGCAGTCCGACTATTCTGACGAGAATCAGTCATCGTCTGAGTCGTCTGTTCGACAGTCGTCCGAGTCGAATAGGAAGCGTCGGGTTGTTCTGTGCAGCAAATCTCGCAGCTTCTTAGTTGGACTGCCCGATGTGGCTAACGCTGTTGAAACTCCGGTTGCCGTTACTAAAGACAGCGACAGCATTCTCGATAATAGCAACGCCAACCAGCTGGGCTGCTGCGATGCAGACGAGGGCGATGAGGAAGCTTATGAATCCGACGTTTGTAGCGATTTTATTGCGGAAGCTTCCGAACTGTTAGATTTGGAACTTATAGAACGGGACTTGTGATTTGCTGTAGAATTTTTTTAAAGCTAGTTGATAAACCTCTGCGGCACTTTGCACTGATAATAAGTGATGAAAGACTTCTATTTTGTATCTGATCTGTCTGTCTGTGTTAATCTGTGCTGTTGTCTGTTGGTCTGCGCTGTTAGTCTGTTGGTCTGCGCTGTTAGTCTGTTGGTCTGTGCTGTTGTCTGTTGGTCTGTGCTGTTAGTCTGTTGGTCTGCGCTGTTAGTCTGTTGGTCTGTGCTGTTAGTCTGTTGGTCTGTGCTGTTAGTCTGTTGGTCTGTGCTGTTAGTCTGTTGGTCTGTGCTGTTAGTCTCTTGGTCTGTGCTGTTGTCTGTTGGTCTGTTCTGTTAGTCTGTGCTGTTGTCTGTTGGTCTGTTCTGTTAGTCTGTGCTGTTGTCTGTTGGTCTGTTCTGTTAGTCTGTGCTGTTGTCTGTTGGTCTGTTCTGTTAGTCTGTGCTGTTGTCTGTTGGTCTGTTCTGTTAGTCTGTGCTGTTGTCTGTTGGTCTGTTCTGTTAGTCTGTGCTGTTGTCTGTTGGTCTGTTCTGTTAGTCTGTTGGTCTGCGCTGTTAGTCTGTTGATCTGTTCTGTTGGTCTGTGCTGTTGTCTGTTGGTCTGTGCTGTTAGTCTGTTGGTCTGTGCTGTTGTCTGTTGGTCTGTTTGCTAGCTGGTGTCTGTCTGTATTGGGTTCTGTATCTCAGTCTTTTGGGGTCTGTCCGAACGTGTTAGTTTCTTTCTGTCAGCCTGTTTCTGTTCCCCATCTGAAACAGATGAAGTTAATAGCATTTTTAATGTGTTTTTGCCATACAGCTATGCTAATAAATGCATGCCTATTTAGACAATCTTATTCGCATGTACGCAGTTTAGGTAAACTATGCACTGTTGACTGTTGTACTTAATTGGCCCATTGGTTAGTTAGCCTGTATCGACAAGCAAGCATTTTTTCTATGCCATTATTGTATCATGCTGCTTATTTTTTGTTTTCATTTTATTTAATCTGTAATATAACCAGTTTAATCCACGTAAAAATCCTATATTTTATGCTATTGCTACTACTAAGTGCTATGTAATAAAAGGACTTGTCATATTCTATTGGTTTACTGTTAGTAGTATAAATCAGGAGTGTGTATTTTTCTATATTTTAATAAGTTAGAGAAACTTAACAAAACTGTTAGTTTCCCTTAATTCGTTAGCATTTCATTTATGCGGTTGGAAAATTTATTTTTCTATTAGTATTTCTATTTGTTAGTAGTCTACATTGAGACTGCATTAGCGCGAGTTTCAACCAATGTGCAATAACTATAAAGTCTTCTATTATATTTGTGTTTCAGTTACTTTTTGTATAACTAGACAAAAACACAATAATAAATCTTGCGCAGGTTTTTATCTTTACCCGGGTGCTTTGCAGCTGTTTTCCAAACAGGTTTAACCTTGATGCTAAACATCTAGTTTATTTTTCATGCTAAATGCAAAGTAGCTCATGCTTCATATATATATTCATATTTTAATAATTGAGATGTCATAGTTTTTGCTTTTTTATCAACAATTTCTGTGCGCGTTTTGGCTCTGATTGGTTTAAATCACCTGTTCGTTTAGTTTAGTCCATATTTGATGATATTGTCTTTATGCTTGTGTAGTATTCTAGGCTAGCATCTTATTTTTCACTTTATGTACGTTATTAGATGCCTATAGGGGGCTGTATAGGGGGCTCAGGGTCTAGAAATGATAGACAGATACGAGGGAACAGACCCCAAAGCAGGAGGAGGGAAGGGAATGGGGACGAGAGGGAATGGACCCCAAAGCTACTGAAGTGACAAGAGAGGGAATGGACCCCAAAGCTACTGAAGTGACAAGAGAGGGAATGGACCCCAAAGCTACTGAAGTGACAAGAGAGGGAATGGACCCCAAAGCTACTGGAGTGACAAGAGAGGAAATGGACCCCAAAACTATGATGGGTCCTTTCAATATGACCTTTCAATACAATAGAATGGCTATCTAAGCGATGCACATTTTCTGAAAATACTCATTTCAATCTGCAAGAAGTCTTGCCGCATACTTCTAGTTTCACCATTTGTGTCAACCAGTTGTCAGAGAACCGACATTTATTTATTTTAACGTTCAATTTGGCTTTCTAAGAAATCGAATTTCAATCATATTTTTTCGATTGTAAATATTTTATCTATTGATATACCTGTTTACGTCGTATAGGTGTAATAAAGTATGTAAATGGTGTAAATTGTCCTTTCGTTAACTTTCTCTATAATCTACTGTACCCAGTGACCTATCTTGTTTAACTTCCAATCATAGCAAATGCAAGTGCTTGGTTCTCTATTATCTTCATTCTCTCTTTACTTCCGGCTTTTGTTAAATACTTGACAGTTATTAATTAATTCTTTAAATATACCGCCAACTTGATTTTAGGATATGCTTAGTGCTTGTCACAAACATGACTTTTTCTGTTAAATTTAGTTCTTGGTATATTTAACAAATTAATTCTCTTAACGTTTTTTGGTTTGACATTTTTCTTCTTATTCAAACAAAACTAAATTTACTGGGACCATTAAAGGACGTACTAACAGCGTGTCCACTGAAAGACCAGTGTGAACTCTGAAGGACCAGCGTGAACTCTGAAGGACCAGTGTGAACTCTGAAGGACCAGTGTGAAATCTGAAGGACTAGTGTGAACTCTGAAGGACTAGTGTGAACTCTGAAGGACCAGTGTGAAATCTGAAGGACCAGTGTGAACTCTGAAGGACCAGTGTGAAATCTGAAGAACCAGTTTGAAATCTGAAGGACCAGTGTGAAATCTGAAGGACCAGTGTGAACTCTGAACGACCAGTGTGAAATCTGAAGGACCAGTGTGAAATCTGAAGGACCAGTGTGAACTCTGAACGACCAGTGTGAAATCTGAAGGACCAGTGTGAAATCTGAAGAACCAGTTTGAAATCTGAAGGACTAGTGTGAACTCTGAAGGACTAGTGTGTACTCTGAAGGACCAGTGTGAACTCTGAAGGACCAGTGTGAAATCTGAAGGACTAGTGTGTACTCTGAAGGACCAGTGTGAACTCTGAAGGACCAGTGTGAACTCTGAAGGACCAGTGTGAACTCTGAAGGACCAGTGTGAAATCTGAAGGACCAGTGTGAACTCTGAAGGACCAGTGTGAAATCTGAAGGACTAGTGTGTACTCTGAAGGACCAGTGTGAAATCTGAAGGACCAGTGTGAACTCTGAAGGACCAGTGTGAACTCTGAAGGACCAGTGTGAACTCTGAAGGACCAGTGTGAACTCTGAAGGACCAGTGTGAACTCTGAAGGACCAGTGTGAAATCTGAAGGACCAGTGTGAACTCTGAAGGACCAGTGTGAAATCTGAAGGACCAGTGTGAAATCTGAAGGACCAGTGTGAAATCTGAAGGACCAGTGTGAACTCTGAAGGACCAGTGTGAACTCTGAAGGACCAGTGTGTCCACTGAAGGACCAGTGTGTCCACTGAAAGACCAGTGTGAAATCTGAAGGACCAGTGTGAACTCTGAAGGACCAGTGTGTCCACTGAAGGACCAGTGTGTCCACGTAAGAAAAAAGTTCACTAAAGGACCAATGCCCTCTGAAATACCTGATCCAAGTAACTTTGAGTGTTTGCCGATGTACATAGCTGGGTATCATAATACACAAAGAAAGAATAGTTGAGAGTACCGAAGGTATTTCAGCTGAACTGAAAGCTTCGCGGCAAACAAAAAGCAAAGCAAATTATTTATTCAATTATCTTGTTTTTATAATTATCGTAATAATAACTATAATTATCGTAATAATTCCGCGCACCGTCAATTCTGGCATTAGAATGGAATTATTTTTGTCAAATAAATTACAACACAAAAAATGCACCATAGATTGAGATAAGACCGGAACAAAATTCAATTCATTAAAAGTTCTTTACGCACTTTAATCATAATAACACTGAGCTGTGCATGTAATGTTAATTATACAATAACTTCTGATGCACAAGTTGTGTTTCATTGAACAGCAAAATAAAAGTCTTCACAATTTCTTAAGCATACTACAAATATTATTATATTTAGGACCCCTGGGAGTATTTAGCACAAGTATCTTAAACAATAACAATTTAATGACAAGGAAGATGAATAATAAAATCATAAAATTTGCTCAATTATAACAATTATAAGCAATTGACAAAAGCGAAAAGTTTAACAACACAAGTTCGATCCGAGCTGACATGTGCGAGTGTATTGCAAACTTGAGTCTGATAAAATACAGGTAGTAAATTTTGATAACAGTTGCATTTCACCAAAACCGAATTGTAATCAGTGAGCCAATCTTCAACGGAAAAAAACTAGGGTTTAGTCTCAATTGTTGTCACCTTTTCCTATGGTCCAATTCTGTGATACGAGTACATATAAAGCGCGATTCTCAAGGCATTAGGACTTGATTCTCTTTGACTGTTCAGGGACGATTCTCTTGACTGTTCAGGGACGATTCTCTTGACTGCTCAGGGTTGATTCTCTGAACAGTCAAGTTCAGGGGCGATTCTCTTGACTGTTGAGGGGCGATTCTCTTGACTGCCGAGGGGCGATTCTCTTGACTGTTCAGGGGCGATTCTCTTGACTGTTGAGGGGCGATTCTCTTGACTGTTCAGGGTTGATTCTCTTGACTGTTCAGGGGCGATTCTCTTGACTGTTCAGGGGCGATTCTCTTGACTGTTCAGGGTTGATTCTCTTGACTGTTCAGGGTTGATTCTCTTGACTGTTCAGGGGCGATTCTCTTGACTGTTCAGGGGCGATTCTCTTGACTGTTCAGGGTTGATTCTCTTGACTGTTCAGGGTTGATTCTCTTGATTGTTCAGGGGCGATTCTCTTGATTGTTCAGGGGCGATTATCTTGAGTGTTCAGGGTTAATTCTCTTGATTGTTCAGGGTTGATTCTCTTGATTGTTCAGGGTTGATTCTCTTGACTGTTCAGGGTTGATTCTCTTGATTGTTCAGGGGCGATTCTCTTGATTGTTCAGGGGCGATTATCTTGAGTGTTCAGGGTTAATTCTCTTGATTGTTCAGGGTTGATTCTCTTGATTGTTCAGGGTTGATTCTCTTGATTGTTCAGGGGCGATTCTCTTGACTGTTGAGGGGCGATTATCTTGAGTGTTGAGGGGCGATTATCTTGACTGTTCAGGGTTGATTCTCTTGATTGTTCAGGGGCGATTCTCTTGACTGTTCAGGGTTGATTCTCTTGATTATTCAGGGGCGATTCTCTTGGCTGCTTAGGGTTGATTGTCTTGACTGTTCAGGGGCGATTCTCTTGACTGTTCAGGGGCGATTTTCTTGACTGTTCAGGGTTGATTCTCTTGACTGTTTAGGGGCGATTCTCTTGACTGTTCAGGGGCGATTCTCTTGAGTGTTCAGGGTTAATTCTCTTGATTGTTCAGGGGCGATTCTCTTGACTGTTTAGGGTTAATTCTCTTGACTGTTCAGGGTTAATTCTCTTGACTGTTCAGGGGCGATTCTCTTAGCGGCTCAGGGGCGATTCTCTTGACTGTTCAGGGTTAATTCTCTTGACTGTTCAGGGTTGATTCTCTTGACTGTTCAGGGTTGATTCTCTTAGCGGCTCAGGGGCGATTCTCTTGACTGTTCAGGGTTGATTCTCTTGGCTGCTCAGGGGCGATTCTATTGACTGCTCAGGGGCGATTTTTCATGCAACCAATATACAATTTATTAGCCTGTTAAGGAGCGCCTTAATTGTCGGTGCCATTTTCGACTATGTTCATGGGATTAGTCCCCATTTATCCCACGCCGCAATGGTCACAATCTACTCGAGCTCAACACTTCGCCTTGCGTTTCTCCTCTCTCCGAGCTCGCCGATCGGCCTCGTCCTTCAAATCGGCCGCGTCCTCTAGCGCGCCGATGCGTTTCGAGCGTCGCTCTTCGGCTTGAATATCCCGAAAGCTGGCCACCATGCCTCGGCAATCGTCGTGCGGATTAACAGCGGCGTAGCGTCTCGGATCGAATTTCAAACTGCGATGCACTTCGCGCACAATATTAGCGTAGTCTTCTTCGGCGCTTGGCGCCTCCGTGTCGTCGATGAAACTGTCGTTGTCCTCGTCGTCGTCTTCGTCATGATCGTCGCTGTACCGACGTCGAGACAGTTGCTGTTGTTGAGGCATCGGTTTTCTAGGTTGCATCGTCGGGGGCGGCGAAGGTCGAGAGGCGGCAGCTGAAGTAGTCGAGAGCTTCTTGATCGCGGGTAGACTTGATCGATCTTGTTTCGTCTTGTCCTTGTGATGCTGATCGGAATGGTTAACAGCGGATGATGATGAAGCTGACGATGAAGCTGATGCGCCTGCTTTACTGTTGGATTCGTTGAGCTTGCGGAGCTTTCTAGAATCATGGAGTTGTGGAATAGCAATGATTGTTAAGTCTGCCATAAACTACTCAGTGTACTTTAACCTGCTACAGTGCCACCTATCACCCAGTGTACTTTAACCTGCTACCGATCACTCAGTGTAGTTAACCTGCTACCGATCACTCAGTGTACTTTAACCTGCCACCTATCACCCAGTGTACTTTAACATGCTACCTATCGCCCAAACTCACTTGTCAATCTTTTCAAGCTCTTTAAGCAGCTCCTCGCGTCGCATCATCAAATAATGCCGCTGCATCTCGGCCGGGCCGGACAGGGGCGCCGACGTTGATGAAGGAGGCGGTGGGGGTGGAGGCATTTGAGCCTGATCAGCTGATTGCTTGGACTTTTTAGCCGAGCTGACGCCGCCGGAACTAGCGCCATTAGACAATCGTTTGTGCGATGTTGAGCTTCTATGTTGAGAATCCAATGACTGGCTCTTCTTTTTACCATTGTTGTCATTAGCAACCGTTTTATGCTGCTGCAAGCGAGGCTGTGCCAAGGACGCTGGTGGAGCTTTATTAGCTGCAGCTTTTTTAGCTTCCATCTCTTGTCTGCGACGTTCTAAGAACTGCTTAACCTTGGCTGGGTCTACCCAGCCTGAGCTACCAGTGCGCACATTTGAGGCTGCTTGGCTGGGTTTCTCCTGCACAAATGGGGTGAGATATAATTGGTTTGATGTTTAATTTGAAAACAGCTTCTCGTATTACTAAAAGTAGTTGGCACTTTTTTAAATAATGGACATAGGAGTAAAAGGTTCATGTCTCACCTTCTAAATCCAAATAAAAATTCTACTTCTGTCCCTAAGACTATAAATAACATGATAGATAAAATATTCTAGTTTCTATTGTAATGACCTTGTATTAAACTTTCGCGAACTTTCCATATTCAGCAAAAACATTATTCTCGAAATATCCGCGTAAATAGCACTTTCAATATTAGGAAATTTAAACTCCCACGCACACATTTCCTTGATTATAGAATGTTCCACGAAGCAGTCTATAAATATATGCCAGGCACTCAGCTAATAACCAAGTCCCTTTTGTGACGTTGCTAGTTTAAAGTGGTCCCGCAAAAGGGCCGTTGGACTGTAGTTTCCCTTGCAATATCTCATTTTAATTTCTCCAATAGTTTATTTTAACGTTTACTTGTAGCGTGCAAATAATCTGTATCAATTGCTAATTCACTGTGTATTTGCCCAGTGGGAAAAAAAATTTGGGCGCACTGTGGGCGCAGTACGCCTAGGGGTATGCCAGGGTACGCCCGTCAATTATGGGAAGATTTTTTTTACTGCATTCATGCAATAAAAAAGGCGGTTGATTTTCCCTGAAATGCGAGGACCATGATGCTTTGGAGATTGCAAATTTATAAAAGCAAAAAAAAATTCTATTTATTTTAGTTCTCTTTACAATTCCCAAGGCGCACTATTTGGCGCACTGTTTTACGAGTATTGTTGACGAATTTTCTTGTTAAAATCGATGCTAAGGCGAGATGATCGAGCATACAAGTAACAAATTTATTTAATCTTTGTGTATTGAGCCCATTAACGATTTTTGTCGAATAATGATGCAAACGCATCATGAATTCATAATGCAATAATTGTTGTCAGCATAAAATTTTTTTCTTTCTTGTCACACCTTTTCTCCCACCTATCTACTTACAGTAGAGCAGTAAGATAAACTTTGTTCAATTTTCATTTCCATTTTCCACTTTGAGTTGGGCGTTTCAACTGGACATTGGTCACTGACGTATATGCTTGCTCCCCTGGGGAAAATCCTTGATCCGCGCCTCGGTAGAATTGGCAGCAAAAAATTGTCCCGAAAAGCATTTTCAGTAGTCATTGTTGTTGATAATTATCATTATCAGTGGCATTCCCGCTTCGTTTTCCCTTCTACTTCTCGTATAAGCTACCACAAATAACAAAGCAAAATGTTACAACTGTCATACATTCGTGATTTCGCTGCGTGTGTGGCTTGCCGAGGACATATTCCGCGAGTTCTTCGCCGATGCAAATAACAACACGAACGACACCGACGACAATGCGACTGGAAGCAGAAGCACGTGGAAGCAGGCTTTCAAAGGACGGGCGAACTTCTGCGACCCATTTACATGTAGCTGGGAGCCAACCGAAACGGTCACCAAGACTTCGCAAATTGGCCCCGATGTAAATCTGGAGACCATCACTACCACCACAAGAGTGGAAGTCTGCGTGAATTTCGAGGACTGCGGTGACAAACCCTCGGATAATGGGCTCCACTTGGGCTCCACAAATCAAAGCGGATAATTTTTTACTTTCCCCATTTGAAAGCATTGCAAACTGGCTGCTAATCCACCTCTGGATATCTGAAAAACTAAAAGTCACTCGGCAATGGTTTTTTATCTGATTGATAGCGCACTGGATGCCCAAGGTCTGTGTGAAAAGTCAGAACTGTGGGATCAGTTCAAACTTCACAAATCGCAAGCGGGCATTCTCAGACCTGCTAATCAGCCTCTGATATCTGATATCTGATATCTGAAAAATTAAAAGTCCCTCGGCTATGTTTCTTTCTCCGATTGACTGCGCACTGGATGCCCAAGGTCTGTGTGAAAAGTCAGAACGGAGGTTTCATCTCGGGCTTCACAAATCAAAGTGGGTCATTTTAGTCTTTCCCCATTTGAAAGCATTGGAAATTGGCCGCTAATCCACCTCTGGATATCTGAAAAACTAAAAGTCACTCGGCAATGGTTTTTTATCTGATTGATAGCGCACTGGATGCCCAAGGTCTGTGTGAAAAGTCAGAACTGTGGGATCAGTTCAAACTTCACAAATCGCAAGCGGGCATTCTCAGACCTGCTAATCCGCCTCTGGATATCTGAAAAACTAAAAGTCCCTCGGCTATGTTTCTTTCTCCGATTGACTGCGCACTGGATGCCCAAGGTCTGTGTGAAAAGTCAGAACTGTGGGATCAGTTCAAACTTCACAAATCGCAAGCGGGCATTCTCAGACCTGCTAATCCACCTCTGGATATCTGAAAAACTAAAAGTCACTCGGCAATGGTTTTTATCTGATTGATCGCCATGATGTTATGATCTATGCAGCAGGGACCAAGATGGTCAAAACTGCGCCCGGCTACTTTTGTTTGAACTGAAAAAATGGCCTTCTGGTATTCGCGCTTTGCTCAATATTGTTCAATATTTGATGAAGAAGTCGGTGTCTGCATTCTGGGAGAAAATGAGCGATACGGGGCGGAACCAATTACTGCCAACCGCCGAACCGCCGAACCAATTACGGCGGTTCGTTATTTGCATTGCCAGATGCCCATTGGCTGCCTTCCTGCTAAAGCCCAAACCCACCATTCCCATTTCCGACTTTTTCAGCCAAATTGATAAAACACCAACGAATGCTAATTGCTTTCAAATTTACAACTTACCTAATTGATCGCTTTTAAAGCAGAGATGTCTCGGAATGTGAGACGGCAAGCCAGCAAGTATCTGATGAACTTGCTTCTTGAAGACACGGGGGCAGCCGACCTGCCAGTTGATGGTGAGGATGAGCTGATGACTGATGAAGCAATGCCGCAGCAAGCTGTCCCGGAACAAGTCACAGAGACACTGGAAGTGGATCCCAACGGCGAACCGATTTTTGACGAGCTTGAGTCAGTGAGTAGCGCCAGCTACAGCGGCGATGAAGATGAAGACGAGAGGGAAGAAGACAATCGCAGCTTGGACGAGAAGCTTGAAACTTTGTTGGCGCTCTTCTTTGTGCTGTACAATGTCTCACGCAATGGCAGGATATTTCTGTTGACTGGATTGCGCAAAATCGGCTTACCTGCACCGAAGTCTCCGCACATGATCGACAAGATTTTGAAAGGTGGTAAGAAGAGTGCTTCGCTTGAAGAAATGGGTGACGGCTACTTTCATTACATCTCGATTCTTGACAATTTACAACTGCTGCACAGCAAGGGCCAGCTAAACCTTAGGCCGGACAGTATGCGATCAACAGAGGAATCAACTTTCTACTCATTCTCTGCCCTTCTGAACACGGATGGATTACCGCTGTATCGATCGAGTAATTTTGGTCTATGGCCTATCCTCATGCTAATACCGGAGACTTTTGCGAGACCATTTCCGGTGGCTGTTTATGCTGGAAAAGGAAAGCCGGCACTTGAAGACTTTCTTCGAAAATTTTGCCATGAAGCCACTCGATTTCTGTCGGGTCCAGTCAAAATTGCTGATGCAGTCAGCGTCATGTTCTCATCAATCAAATTTGTGTGTGATACGCCAGCAAGGGCCTACATCTGCAGCGTCGCGGGGCACACAGCTTATACTGGATGCACTTATTGCCGAGCCATCGGACAGTATGTCAGCAACAGAGTGACATATTCTACTTCGGTCGGCGAAAGTAGGTGCGGAGAAGAATATCGCGCTGGGAAGGAGTCGAATCAAAAGAAGAGAAAGTTATCGCCTCTTTTGTTATTGCCAAATGTTGACTTTGTTTGGTCCTTCCCTGTGGAATTCCAGCATGCAGCTTGCTTAGGAATTGTGAGAAAATTGTTTTTCTACTACTTCAGCAAGGACGGTGGACGGAAAAGCAAAATTCTGCCAGCGTGCATCACTCGTTTGTCGGACAGAATTGCAGCTGCAGCTCCATGGACTCCGTCCAATTTTCAAAGAAGACCCAGAAGGCTCGACTCTGATCTGAAATTTCTAAAGGCATCCGAGTACAGGCAGTATCTGCTATATCTTGCTCCTGTATTCTTTAGAGGATACTTGAAGGACGCATTGTATGATCATTTCATGTTGCTGCATTTTGCCATGTACATCTACTCCAGTGAGAGGCATGCGAAATACTTCGACCAAGCAAAGAGCTGTCTGGAAGTCTTTGTTGAACGATCCGCTCAATTGTTTGGCCAGGCGTCAATTAGTTATAATTTTCACGCGTTACTGCATATTGATCAATTTGTTCGCAGGTATGGGAGTGTCAACAACTTTTCTACTTTCCCTTTTGAAAACTATCTGGGCTCCATTAAGCGTCGCATGAAAGTGACCAGACATGCCGCTGCTCATGCTGTGAAACAAGTTCTGTACGTGCGGAACATCACGCTCACGCAATTTGCGCCCGTCAAGCCACTAAAGTACAGCTGTAAATTTGGAGAGAACTGTTGCTTCATAAACAACTCCTGCATTCTAATTGAGGGCTTCAGTGAAAGCGGAGAAGCATCAGGCCGAGTTTTGCTGCCTGAAAGGGAGGTCTATTCATATCCGTACAGCTCAATGAAAATTGGAATTGGAATTTATCGTCTCACGGAAGTCGTCCTAACTGGCAAGCCTCAGCGGAAATGCTGGTTGCTCCCTCATGATGGCCAGAATGTCACATACTACGTGGTTCCACTAGCTGGTGGTGACTGCTAGGTGAGTCTATTTAGCTATTCAAAATCTTCTTCTATCCACTATACTAAAATTGGAATGTTCTGTCTGCATGTCTTTATGCACAGTCGATTACAGAGAAAACGACTCAAAAACAGATTTTCATAGAACTTGCACCATTCGATCTGACATTTGCAAATCGATACACGTCTTCTGATTTTGTTCAACTTAACTATGATAAGACTGAGTTATTATCAATATAACTATTCTTACTAAATCACAGAATCTCTATTTGTAATGATGCTTACATTCTTTTAGGCCCTTGCAAGTTGCAATTCCTTTGCGTCTGCAGCTGGCCGGCCAATCATCTCAGCGGAGAGCCACTGTTTGAGCCAGTGTACGACATGCTGCAGGGACTCTACCGGCATGGCCATGGCCATATGCTATCCTGACCTGCTATGACCTGCTATGCTATGCTTATCGATGTCGACCGACGCCAAGGATTTGTCGTTGCTACTCTGCCTGACTACTCATTTATCAAGGCTTCATCCTGTTAGACAATTTCTGGCCTACAGAGGGAAGCTGGACTATTGATTTTGGAGAGTGCGTATGCGCGAAAATAGTGAATCGAAATTAAAAACATTTTCCTTTGAATCTGGACTTCCATGCAGCCTTCACATGTCCAACACGAACACCTCAACCTTAGTCCGCCCACCGCCACAACTTCCTGCATGGATCTACCTACTACTCTACCGTCCCTTGTAATGGGGACTGGGGAGACTCAATAATGTAAAATTCCCCAGTCACCACTTCCTGCGGGATTTTCTGTCGTGTCGCTTCATGTGTCGTGATAAAATTGCACGAGGACCCCAAAATAAAACTAGCATTAAGGGTCCTAGGCTCCTAGCTTTAGGGGTCCTTGACTGGCCCAAGGAAATTGGAATCCTTTATACCTGGAAGTGAAACTAGCCGGACCCGGGCCGCAGGCCATTCATAGAATAGCAGATGGGTATAGTATAGAGAATTCCTTGGCTGGCCAGTGGCCACATGCTTCCGATAGAAAGCATCGAACGAGAGGTGGCCTAGAAAGCAAAATTTCGCTTTAACGAACGTACTCCTTGTCTAAATTAATGGTGTCTTACTTTTTGTTGGATTGGAACATTACAATTATATGTTTGTCTTTGTCTTCCGTGTTCTCGTTTCACTCCCGTCTCTGCGGGGTTGCTTTCTGTCTTGCGGGAGTAATTGCGGGTTTGCAAAAGCAGTTGCTAAATTGCTAAGAGGCTAAGAGCCAGTGCTCTGCTATATGGGTATATATGGATGGTCCCGAAGCTTTTGGCTTCAATATGGACCCCAACTTTTAGACACAAAGCAAATACCCTTATCTTGCCTATCTTGCTGTGTTGACGAGGAGATATGGAGGAACCGATCTTTATTCTATTTTTTTCTACGTTTCATGAAGTGTCTCGATTTCTCACAGTCCAAGTAATCCAAGGACCCCTAAGTCCGGGACTGGAAGCGGGGCGCTGAATAACCCACAGACCATTCTATATGGTCTGTTGAATAACCCCCCCCCCCAAAGAAACCGTACCACCATTACCACCATGACAGATTGACAAAAGTGAAGTGATTTAATGTTGCCATGCCTAACTTCGATTGCCGTGTTGCTTTCTGGGCCAGACCAAGGAGTTCTAAATGTAGAACTCCTTGGCCAGACCTACGAAGCTTTCACTCTAACAGGAAATGCTTTACGAAATGTCCCTTCTCCGGGAGGGTCCTCTTTGTATATTTTCCTTGCGCTGGTTTGTCTTGCATTCTTTATATTCTTTCATTTTGTTCATGCAATGGGTAAAATTAAAATATATTGTTGTTAGATGGCTTTGTGCATGTATTCATTATTTTGTACATTCATTTATGGACAAAGAGGGTGATCAATACCGAGGCTCGCTGCTCGCTTTTCTATTAGTGTTGGAATAGAAGCATTGATATTAATAATGGCCTAGCTGGCTCTGAGCATTGGGTTGCCTGTTGGAGAGTTACAATTACAAGCTAGCTTTACTTTCTGTGTGTTGCAAAAATATACTTGCTGGCTTGGTTTGTATAGAAATCCTTGATGAAAACCCATGCATTGAAGCGTGAGGGAATTATCTAGTTTTTTCTATTCTGTCCACTCAGCAAGTGGATTATATGTTTGCAAGCAAACAGGGGTTCATCAGCTTTGTTATTGCAAGTCTATCGCAAGCTTCTCCGTTTAAAGATTTATTGATCATTGTCCTTGAGCTGAGGGGAGGGAAGCAGCAACCTCACGTCCCTTGCGCCACCACGCGGGGACCCCATAGAATCATAGATAATGGGGACCCGCAGGGAATTTGCAACTCCCTGTGAACACAACAGTATGGTCTCTTCTGGTCGGACCCCGGGGGAGGGAAGGAGGGACGAGTGAGTGTACATTTTTTATGGGACAACACTTGCTTTGCAAGAATTCTTTATGCTGTCAGTGTACAGTATACTTCTGGCAGTCTTTTATGAGAGCAAAGTGTGCAAGCATGTGGACAATTTTTACCTTACCCCTACTTATCACGCCATCGGTCGGGCCCTGGCCTAGAGGGCCCCAGCTCACGCGAAAACGGGTGCCCTAGCGGCGTAGCGGGCCTCAACTCATCGTGTTTTGGGCTTTGGTCCAGGACTCCAAACCATGAATTAATTGGAGCCAGCCAGACTGCAAACCTGTATGTAGCTTGTACATGCACATAATCAGTATGTTGCAAACTTGCACGTACTCAGCGTACATTTCTTTCATTTGTAAAGTGCTAAACAGTTCTAATGCTTGTTTAGAATGAAACAGTACCCAATGGAAACCTATACGTCGCGTGGAGACCACACCAAATTTCAGCAAACAATGGAGTGATAAATTGTGAACAAAACAAATTCAGTGGGGTCCACGGGAAGATTAGGCATGCGAGCTATATCAAGCAGAGAAGGACCTATCGCCGCGTGACTTTAGTTTCTGAGATATCCACAGGCCGATTAGCTGCCCAATTTGCAATGCTTTGAAATGGGGAAAGTCTGAAAAGCCCACTTCGATTTGTGAGGCCTGAGATAATCCCACAGTTCTGAATTTTTACACAGTCATTGGGCATGCCGAGCTCCATCAAGCAGAGAAGGACCTATCGCCGCGTGACTTTTAGTTTCTGAGATATCCACAGGCCGATTAGCAGTCCAATTCGCAATGCTTCTTTGGGTATAGTTTGTGCAATAAAATTAGGAAATTTGCTGGCCCCACCCAGGGAGTCGGGAGTCGGGACTAGTAAAGCAAGCCAAGCCAAGGTTGTTAGGAATGTTAGCTTCAGGAGTCCCTGCCCCAACCTTCTTCTATTTTGCTTAGAAGACAGGCCCCACAAGCAAAATGCCTTCTAGCTAGGACTAGGTAAAGGGCTTTTTAGTGTGATGTGAAGACAAAGAGCAGCAAAGAGCAAAGAGCCAGAGCAATGAGCAAAAGGGCCTGTGTGACTGTTTGCTTCCCTGTCTGCGTCCCAGGCTTTTTTCGATTTTTAGGTGCTGTACATATGCTATACAGACTATTCATTCCGTTGTGCCTCATGTGCCGTTTTTGGTCTTTGGTCTTTGCGGAACCTCTCAAGCCCATTGTGAAGCCTCGTGCTTTAATTGGGAGTTGGGCAAGAATGCTGAATTGTGTTTGTGCATTCAATCAGAACAAAATGAGGGGTGAACCCAGACCATATAGTAAAAAGACTGGCACAGGGTAGAAATTAAATATAATGCGTATAATTTTTATATATATATGTAAATGTGGGTAGGGGAGGTAGGTGCTTCCCCACTATCGATCCGTGGAGTAACATTTTTTGCTTTGTGTTTTTCTCACGCTCTGCACGCTCATGCCGGCCTAGCTATATGCGCAGTCTATTTACTATATGGTCTGTGGGCGCACCCGGGCAGCTATCACTTCCTCGAAATTTCACAACGTAGAAAGCCAAAAACTTCACATTCTCGAAATTTCACAACCTCGAAATTTCATAACGTCGAAAGAAGCCATCTTTCACATCCTCGGAATATCACGTCTAACTTCTTTCGACGTTATGAAATTTCGTGGAAGTGATATTTCGAGGATGTGAAGTTTCGAGAATGTGAAATTTCGAGGATGTGAAAGAACAGTGCAGAATTTTAGGCGTTGTGAAATTTCGATGATATGATATTTCGAGAATGTGAAACGCCCCCGGCGCACCCTGAGCAACAGAATTTTCTGACAAAGATGGGGCTTCGAATCTTTATACGCACCGAACCAAGGTTCAAACTCTTGATTCTTTCTGTCTTTTTCTTATTTGACATCTGTGAGACACATATCGAACAGAGAAATCCATGATATAGTTCGCATTCTTCTTTCTACACACAAAGCTCCACCAATTCCTCTTCGCCTTTGAGGGTTCTTCGAACTGACCTGAGGGAGATTATCCGCTATCCGGTCTGCATCAGGGATATACATGTAATCAGGAATCAGGATGCATCAGGAATTATAGCCTTCTGTCTTGCTTTTTCCTTTCTTTCTATATTTTTATTACAGTTTGTATTTCTAAAATATCTCATTAATCAGCAAGATAGAGAGGGAGAATTGGGCGGCGCTAGCAGTGGGAAGAGGGGCGGACCAATGGGATTGCGCCTGTAATGTCACTAGCTCACTCCTAGAGTTTATGGAGGAGAAAAATAATAAGGGAAACAATTTCCTTCCCGAAACTTGAATTGGCTTGTGGCATTGACGAAAATTAAAATAGTATTTTTTATCTTTCGGAAATGAAGTTCCTTGTTATTTTTAAAGCGGACAGACAAGTTATTGAGGCGCCGAGAGAGAACGTAAGGCTGTCACCGAATCTGGAGGCCCTCTCTGAAGCCGAATGGTTGAAAATGAGAGATTCCGATGAGACATGGATGTGCGAGGCACTATATGATGGTACATATTACCCAGCAGTTATTGTTCAGGTGAGTTTTTGCTACTCGTATTTTTGCTCCACTCTTTACATGTATATGCATTCAATTCTATAATTACTGCGTCTTGATCCTCGGAAGTTGGGATATTTCAATTCTACCGCTTTTTACAACAGGTCATCCTGGACGATACAATGCAGCCAGGCAGCTTCTTGTTTGTACGCACTCTTATTGCTAAGAAGCTACGTCTGCGTAGCATAATGCAGCTGGTCAAGCCGCGAGTTTTCTCCTCATCTGACGCGAAGCAGGCCCGTCGAAATTATCAAACAGGTGTAAGTTTGAACTGCAAGCAATGGCATTTAGGCTTGAGGATTGAAGAATTAAAATGCCAATCAGGCTTAGGGGGAGGTTAGAGGACGGAGGAAAAGTTAGAAAATTGAGGTCGGAAAAAAAGTTTTGAAAAGGATTGATGATTGACTTTACCTACATATCTATCCTAAACCTACTCTTTCAGAACCTGTCACAAGGCTCAGCATCTGATACCGAAACGTTCTTCTCCGACAGAGAGCGAGGGACGAACTTTGCGAGGAATGCTGCGCTTCTTCTGACGCATGACGCTCCAGAAACTGTCGCTCAGTTACTGCCACTTCCCGACTCCGAGCCAGAGACTGAGGAGCAGGAAGCCACTGCGACTGATGCAACAGAACACGAGGCGGATGCTGAAGCGGCGGAGGCGGCTGCAGATGAAGCGGATGCTGCAGCGGCGGAGGCGGCAGCAGACGAAGCGGATGCCGTAGCGGCGGAGGCGGCAGCAGACGAAGCGGATGCCGTAGCGGCGGAGGCGGCAGCAGACGAAGCGGATGCCGCATCGGCGGAGGCGGCTGCAGACGAAGCGGATGCTGCAGCGGCGGAGGCGGCGGTAGATGACGCGGATGCTGCAGCGGCGGAAGCGACTGCTGATGAATCGGATGCTGCGCTGGAGGCGGAGACGGATGGAGTAGCTGACACGGTGACAGTGGCGGCTCTAGGAGATTCTGCCGTTGATCTAATTGCCTCCACCATGCCAAAGCCAAGGCCTAGACAACGAGTTGCAGTGATTGAATCAGCAACAGCAACTCCTGCGACTCCAAATCTTCCAGTGCTTGCATCAGCAAGATTCGGCCCGGAATATATAAGAAAATTGAAACAGCAGATTCAGGATAATGTCGACTTCCAACTTGATAGCTCCGAGGGACTTTTGTTTGTGCAGCTCAGCCTCCTTCGCGAGTACACTGTAACAAGCATTCGGCTTGAGGCCAAGGTGGAGGCCTTGCAGAAAGACGTAACCGGACTTCGCGCTGCGATGCATCAAATGTCATCCATCTTGCATCCTCAGGCTGAAACACCTCAAGTGTCTGGCTTTGAAGTAATCGATTCTTGGGATGATTACATTGACTTTGTTGAAGCGTCGGAACAACGACTTTCAGCGGTGAGTTTACATAATGTAATTTTATTTGCGCTTAATGTGGCAAGGGTTTAAGACTCTCCACCGACGATGATGTTCGCATTTTCTGTTCAACAGCTGAGGACTCACCTCAGGCTCTTCCGACGAGTTAAGTGGCAAGACTCGGTCCGTGATATGTTGGACAACATCCTATCGCTTCGGATGCAGGCTGTGGTCAACTTCAAGGGGACGGATATGCGTGAGCGAGCCCTCAAAGCAGGAGTTTCAACGCAACTATCAATTGATGACCTCGGATTTAAGATGGCTTTTCTGCCTTATATTCAAGGTAGGCATCATATTTTTCACATAGACACATAGACTATTAAATCGGAAGTTTATCATTGACGCACAATCACAACTGGTTTGATTCTTAAAAGTTTGCGAGCCAGTTAGAGAATATATAAAGAAATAACAATAATAATCATTGTTATTATTATACTAAGCTCACCATAAGACTGGTCACTGGTCAGTGGTCAGAGACGAATATACCACAAGGGTTCCCCATGGCTACAGAGAAACTGATGAAGAGAGAGATAAGAATGACAAAAGAAATGTTGAAGGAAGAGAGGTGGAAGGCAATTGAGATGGTGGGAGGACTCTGTGGTGCTCATAGTACAAGGACTCCTAAACCTAAGCATCTCCTAAATGCTTAGGACTCCAGGACTCCTAAACCGATGCTTAGGTTTAGGAGTCCTTGCATAGTGGCTTCTGGGAGATCTGGCTCTTGAACTATTTTGCGCCGAGGCCAGGGTCTGCTAGGGTTGCTGACTTGCTGGCAGTAAATTCCATATCTCAGTGTACTGTGGAGAAGGACCGTTTTCGAACTTCTGTTCCATAGAAGGGAATTTTTAAGGTGAATTCATACAGGCAGTTATTTGAACGAAAGCCATAGCTAGACTTCTGGATAAGAGATGGAAGGAGAAGTTTAAGCTCTTCGGAGCCACGACCTAGGAGAAGTTTATGTGCAAAGGCAAGTCCACCAGTGACCCGGCGGGTGCTAAGGTTATACTTATAGGGCACCTTGACGGAAGGGCCAACGATCCTGGCTGCCCGCTGTATACATTACATAAAAAATTATGATAGCGAAAGAACATATAAATGTAAGCTTTTTGATATATACACATCAAACGAAACGAAACCAGAGAAAAGAAATAAATGCTATAAGCACTACTATCAGTTCTGATCATGAGTAGCACATTTATACTTTTTACTCATTTAACTATACCTAAAATCCATGCAATTTATTTTTTGACAGAGGCGATGACCAAGCTATTCGGCAGAACCGAGGACACCGGCAGGCCTTCGGTCAAAGCAGTTGCAGAAGCTTGTCGTGAGCAGCTCAAGCGTGGAAGCGATCGGCTAAAGAAGCGATTGCACCGCAAATCCACTGCAGCAGCTCCCGATGCCTTAACGCCAATCAATCCGGCGGTTGCATCAATTATTAGCCGCACCCATTCTGATGCAACGCCTCCTGGTGCTCGGCAGCGGCAAGTCACTGCGACTGCAGCCACGGCCTCTCCATGCCAAGCCCCAGCTGCAACGCCTTCTGGTGCTCGGCAGCGGCAAGTCACTGCGACTGCAGCCACGGCCTTTGACTGTCAAGCTCTCACTTCAAGTCGAGTTGCTCGTAAGCGCAGGAGTGACGTTGGAGCATTTAAGCGACGCATGAAAGTGGTTCGGCTGCAATCCAGCGACTCCGAGCTTTCGGACACCAATATGGAGCATTGCGACTCAAGTTCGAGCAATGATGATTGTTTTTGAAGAAACGAAAACTGATTTTCCGTATCTTTGCTTTTTTACGCTCATATTCATCTTTATTGTCTTCTCTCTTCTGAGTACTTCAATGGAAGACAAGTAAATATGTTAATCTCTAAGCATTGTATAACAACAATACCATGAAATGCTGAATTTTGTTAAACGGTTTATAAGCACAAACAAAATTAAGTATATTTGCCAATACGCTCGTATCGTATATCGAACAATACACGAGCCAAAACCTCAGGACTTCGTTGAAAATCATAATAGAATTAAGCCATTATTAAGCTAGTAAGCAGACGAGCTGCTACGAAGCTAGAAGCCCGTGCTGCCCGCGTGCAGTAGGTGCAAATTTGCCCGTGCAAATTTGGATTTAATTTCTAGGATGCATGCGCTTAACATTCTACTAGTAGTAGAAAAAAAACTTCTCTACCGGCGCCCAAGCGCAGTGCAGATGTACTCCGCTTCGCCTGGACAGCCAGTCGCCCTGGCGGACTCCGCCCGACTAAAGGCGCCGCCGTCGGGGTACCCTTAGGCGTACCCAAAATTTCCCTCTGGGTGGTAGGCCTTGCGTTTGTGTGTAAATTTTAGCACGATCGATAATTTCAAATTCTCTTGCCAGCCAATGAAAACCCCCCGTGTTTTATGCTACCCCCTTTTGCGCTCTTTATTAACCCCCGCCTGGCAGCGGGCTGGGGGCCTCCTCACTTCGCGGCTCTCGTTTTCCTTCTCTCTCTCCTGGCTGCCTCGAGCCTCCCTATCTCTCGCCACGGCTCCTCTGTCTGTGCCAGCCTGTTACACACCGTATTCCACTTGTACTTCTACTACGGCTAGCGCCACTCTCCGCCACTTCTGGCTACTCACGACCGCTGCTCACCGTTATTGCCTCATCGCCATCCGCCGTCGCCTACTCATCTTAGCATAAACTCATTGTTGCAGCCGCCAGTGCCCATATTGTTATATCCTCTGTAATTCTATTACTATTTTTGAGAAAAATATAAAGGCCAAGACCACAACGAATTTAACCAACGGTCTGTTTAGAAGTGCTACCGCTACACAAACTGCTGGGTCTACGACGTTTGCCTGCGGGACGTTTGCCAGCCGACGTTTGCCTGCGGGACGTTTGCCAGCCGACATTTGCCAGCCGACGTTTGCCAGCGGGACGTTTGCCAGCCGAAGTTTGCCTGCGGGACGTTTGCCAGCCGACGTTTGCCAGCCGACATTTGCCAGCCGACATTTGCCAGCCGACATTTGCCAGCCGACGTTTGCCAGCGGGACGTTTGCCAGTCGGACGTTTGCCAGCCGACATTTGCCAGCCGACGTTTGCCTGCCGGACGTTTGCCAGCCGACGTTTGCCAGCCGACGTTTGCCTGCCGGAAGTTTGCCAGCCAAAATTTGCTAGCCAATATAAAGCCAGTCAGTGAAAAATTTGATACTGAAACATTCGCAGTTTAGCGGTTTGACAAAAACCGTTTTTACTCCAACTTTTTGACGGTTATTCGCATATATACAAGTTTGAAAGCAAAATCTATAAATTATGAAATTTATGCATCTAATATCCAGTTTAACAAAGATTTTCTTTGAATGTGAAAATATTGTTAACTTTTGACAATTGTGTATCGTTTTTCCCAGTTTGAGATGTTTGATTTTTGATGTGCGAAAGAAGACGCGCAGATTACAACGGGAATCTCCAGCGATTAAGTTATGAGGCAAACAAAAAGAGCTGCTGAGCGGTAATTCTGGCTCATCTATTTCTCAGTTCATTGGGAGATCTAAAAGTAAGCAAATTGATTCCAATGCTGTTGTATTACTACTCAAGTAAGCAAGGAAACCGCGATCTCAACGTACATGTGTAGACGAGTCGAATGCGGTACGTTTTTATAGTAAGCTATATAGCTGAATAGCCAGACAAGCCGCCAGTAGCAAGCTAGTAGAATAGCAAGCGCTAGACACTACATATGCAAAGCTTAGTCATGCCAAGGACTACTAAAGTAGAAGTACGCAGCACTCGAAATCGATGAAAAATGTTTTGAAGGCCATAGGGAGTTTTCATCTTTTCAGCACAACAATTGTTATTGCTTTCATACGAGGCAAACCCAATGTTCATCTTTTGATATGTTGTGCCAAAATCGTTGTTAAACTAGATATTAGACGTTAGACTGATGAACTGCATAATTTATATATTTTGCTTTCAAACTTGTATACATGCGAATAACCGTCAAAAAGTTGGAGTAAAAACGGTTTTTGTCAAACCGCTAAACTGCGAATGTTTCAGTATCAAATTTTTCACTGACTGGCTTTATATTGGCTAGCAAATTTTGGCTGGCAAACTTCCGGCAGGCAAACGTCGGCTGGCAAACGTCGGCTGGCAAACGTCCGGCAGGCAAACTTCGGCTGGCAAACGTCCCGCTGGCAAACGTCGGCTGGCAAACGTCGGCTGGCAAACGTCGGCTGGCAAATGTCGGCTGGCAAACGTCCCGCAGGCAAACGTCGGCTGGCAAACGTCCGGCAGGCAAACTTCGGCTGGCAAACGTCCCACTGGCAAACGTCGGCTGGCAAACGTCGGCTGGCAAATGTCGGCTGGCAAACGTCCCGCAGCCAAACGTCCCGCAGGCAAACGTCGGCTGGCAAACGTCCCGCAGGCAAACGTCGCTATCCCTAAACTGCTACACCGCCAATTGTTCAACTCATCCTTCTTTGGGGACTACGACTCAAAACGTGACACTCTTTTACTCTTCTTTACTCCCCTTAACTGAACATTATTAAAGAATAACCAGTGGTTATTCTTTTTTTTAATCGCTTAGCGATTTTTTTGTTACGAGCTATAATAGACTAGTTTTAGCGATTGTTTTAATTGCACTTGTGCACTGTGCGTGTGCAGCAACATTTTGTCTTTTCCTACGTCTCTTGTGTTATGTTCAAGGTTGCTATTGTTTCAGTGAGACTAAATTGTTAAAATATAACAGAATCAGAAGAAAGGTATTAACTTCTTTGCTGCTCATATTTAACTATCGATATCTACTTTCTATGTTGTTGAATTGCTAAGATTTGGCGCAATAATTTTTAGCTACTCGCGTTTTCTTTCAGCCAGAGCACCTACACTATGACTGCTAGCACTAGCAGGAAAACTGCCTTTGATGCTAAATGGATCGAGCAACTTGATGCTGTTTCCTGGCTGCGTTCTTGTACAGCAGAGCACGAAGCATTCTGTGCAGCCTGTAATGTGAAACTGAATGTTGCATCAAGCGGCATTTCTGTGGTGAAGGCCCACGCAAAGACAGCCAAGCACAATACCAACTTAGCTAGCCTGCAAAATACCAAGCCAATGGTACAGTTTGTGCAGCAGCGGCCTCGTGAAGCAAGCAATGATCAACGAAAAGCAACCGTTACCAAATCTGAGGTCATTTGGACATGGAACGCGGCCTTTAAGTCGAAGTCTTTTGCTGGAGAAGAATCATCTGAGTTGTTTCAGGCTATGTTTACAGATTCTAGGATTGCCAAGGATTTTAGCTGTGCAAGGACAAAAATGTCTTACTTATTGAACCATGCCATTGCGCCCTATGTCAAACTAAAATCACTAAAGCAGTGCTGCAGGCTAGATTCTATTTGGTTAGTTTTAACGAAAGTGATGGCCGCATGATGCTATGTATCTGCTACCTACAGGAGGGACAAATTTTAACGGAGATTCTGGACTTCGTAACAATGGAATCGTTTGATGCCAAATCATATGCCAGTTTGATCTATCAGTGCATCCTAGATCATGGTCTGCCTTTTTGCAAGTGGATCGGCGACTTCTTCAACAAACTGCAATGTTATGCAGGGCGTCTACTCGGGAGTCGTTAAGTGCCTCCAAGATAAGCCTGAGCTGAAGCATCTTGTTGATACTGGTGGCTGCACATTGCATGTAATTGCCAATGCCACTTGAATTGCAGTTGAATCGCATTTGCCGACAGCCGCTTCATTCTGTGAAGATATTCACAGCTGTTTCACCCGGAGTGGAAAGCGCTTGAAGGAGATAGAAGATCTCCAGAAGACAATAAACATGACAAGGCACACGTTTCTGCGGAACGTAGAAACGCGCTGGCTGAGTCTACTGCAATGTCTGCTACGAATCAAGGAGCAATGGAATGTGCTTGCTGTCTACTTCCGCGATCGAGAAGGTTCAACTAATGCACGAATGCAGCAAATCCAGCAGGCAATCGAAGACCCAGTAACACTTCCAGCAATTAATTTCATCATCCATGTTCTACATCTGCTTGAAAAGTACGAGATGACGTTTCAGCAGCGTGACACAGTGCTGGTCCACTGCATCCACTCCACTGAAAAGTCAGCTGTTTCTGGAGTCCGTTGCGGTTCAATTCATTCAGCCAGTTGCTATCAAGGAGAAGATTATCCAGAAAGTGGACTTTAGGAGCTCTGCCATTCAACTCCCGCTTGATGAAATAATGGTGGGTTCTAAAGCAAAGGACCTGCTTGGCAATGGTCCAAGTGCCAGACCGCAACTATTCGCCTTCAAGCAGGTGTACGTCAGCCTGGCTATGTACTTGAAGACGCATTTGCTGTTCGCCTCAAGGATTTTGAGGAGCCTGACGTTTTTAGATACGTCCCTTCCCATTGAGGAAAAAAGTGTTCTTTATGTAGCTAACAGCCTGCCGGAAGTCATTCCACCCAGCGAGATTGACTAGCTAGCAACGGAAGTCCGCCTCTTCAACCTGAGGCAGATGCAAACAACTCAGGCAATAACAGTGAAGGCTTTGCCAATGGAATGGCACACAATTTCTCTGTCAGAAGACTTTCCGCTGCTTGGCCGCCTTGGCATTGCTTGCTGCATGCTTTTTCAAATGCAGACTGCGAGCGGCACATCGGAAAGTCGAATGACATCGATGCCCAGGAGAAGTGGAACAGAATATCAGACAGCACTAGGCTTAACTCACTGTTGGCAAAGAGCTACTTGGCAGCTAGAAGGCTGAAACCAAGTACAGTTCCAATACCGGACAGCCTGTTGGATGCAGCATTGAATGCAAATGTGGAGTACAAGAAGCACTTGGCTGAGCAGCAAAGCCGAGAAGACGGACAACGAGCTGCAACATCTGGCAGAGGAGAAGGCATGGCAAATTCAAGCGAAGGCTACGCAGGTATGTTGATGAAAATGAAGAGTTAGAACTCGGTTCTGCATCATATTGTTTGTTTTTATAACCCATGTCCTTAATCCTGAATCCAACGAAAATTTAAAAACTGTATGACTGCATTTGTCGCAGCGAATTAGAGCAGCTAGCTAGCCAGGAAAAGACAAACATAAGAAGAAAGACAAGGCACAACTGTTATGAGTTGCATAAAATGCAGTCATATTTGCAAAGGATGTCTGCACCAAAAACTTGCTGCGAAATTTGCATTTTGTTCTGTGTAGCCTTTAAGAGTTTACGTTCCCACGCGCCTGTTCTGCAGTGTTTAAAATAAAAGGAGAGACAGTGGAGGCGCTCGCTTTACTTTTCCCTCGCCCGCATCTGCGGGCCTAAAGGCATGGCCATTGCCTTGGCTGGGCTGTAGGCCGCAGCAGCCTGGGCCCAGAAAACAGTGCTTCGAGTTCAATTCTTTGTTATCCGACGTGAGCAGAAGGTGCAGGCAAGACCCAAAATCCTACCTGTTACAACTGTGACGCGCTCAAGTGCAGCAACACATTGAGCATGCAATGATCAAACTTCAAAAGGCACAAGAAGCCAAGAAAGACTCCGCAGTTTGCTTGTCTAGCTTCGAGGTGCGACGGTTAAAAATCAAGCATAGTGCTGTTGAGTGCACCGTCAAGTGTTGCTGAAGAGGTGGCTAAACAAAAGCGGCAGGCTGAGTACGCTGCTCTGTCGTGACTGCCAAAAGTTCTAAAGAAGAAAAATTAAGGCCCATGAACCAAGTGGCGTGATGAGTGCTATATATTGTTACAATTTAATACATGTTTGATTGCTGAACTTTTTTATTTATTAACAACACTTTATACTTTGACTGACCAATGACTAGATTTTGCTGATGAAAAGTTAATCAAATAATTTTTCATTATTTCTTCTGTTAAGTTTCTAAATCTTTTGGTTGACATTGACAATAAATATAAAGGCAGAACACAATTAGTGCACAATACACTGATTAGTGAGCTTCAAAATTAGCTGCGATTTTTTTAGTTCCCTGCGATTTTTTTGAGCCAAGTATTGGTGGCAACACTGAAACCACCTTCTGCCTAATTTATTTAAATTGCTACACTATCATATGATTCATATGATCATATGATGAGTTTAGTAGAAAAGAAAGAGTACCATTCTTCTCAAATTATTTAATAAACTATTTTTTAAATGTTTTTTTGCATTTTCTCCAAATGAAAGCAGATTTTAGCATGTTTGGACATTCCCCAAGCTATTAAAACAGTAAAATTAACAACTTCCTGTTTTTTAAACACTTTTTCTATCTTTAGCAATTCCTAACGATTCCCAACAATTTGAGGGTGGCCTCCTAGCATGGTGTTGATAGATTTAATGGTTGGTTAATGGTTTTAGCAAGAACTAATTAGCAGCAAGAAGTGCTTAGACTTCCTTTTCCTAGCATTGAAAAAATAGTTTAAGCAATTTATCCCTTTGGGCTATAAACATTACAAACATGCATGAATGCCACATCAGACAACACATGTCAGATTTCTATCCTTAAAAAATTTGTACTTTCTGTTTTGCAATTTAGCCTTGTACTTTTCAGTTAGTCAACTCCCTTTGTCTATCATATTCTTTCCCACAGACAATCCTAGTTATTAATTTATCATAGATATTTCAACTAACCTGTTTATTATGTTAGTATGAATACAAGTTTAACTTATAGCCTAGGCCCTTTACTACTTTTTTGCCCTACTCTAGAGACAAAAAACAATTATATAATTATTGGCATAGCTAGGCCAGCTAATAGTTAAGCCAAGTTTTACTTGTTGCTTATCTATTTTTGGTATTCATTAGTATGCTCTTAGCTAATATATAATTTTTTCCTCTAGTATACACTGCTACTATTATATGATCTAAACAGATTAGACCTAGGTGTGAGAATTACATTATTGTTTCTTGTTTAATTGGATTTTGTTTTGTTTTCAAGAAATTGGACATATGATTTAGTATAATGAACAAGAGTGTCTTAGCTAGGGATTGCCAGTTTTTTGTTATCCCGGGATCCTAGGATTTAATCTTAAAATTTGGCCAATCCTAGGATTTAATCTTAGGATCAGAACAATATAGATTTTTAAGCTTCTAGGTTGAAATTTTAAGGCAAAATATGCAATAAACTTATTTTTGCTTCCATTTTTATTGTTATAGAAATAATTGTTTTTAGTAGATAAAAAATACGAAGAGCTTGCGTGCACGGCAGCCGTTTATGTAAGCTCAGAATTGCGTGCAGGGCGGCTATCTACCTAGTGCTTTATTTGCATGTATGCAGCCGTACACCTAGTGTTGTAATTGCATGCAAGGCAGCCGGCAATTGGCCGGGACTGGAGCCCTTAAATCCACGCATTGGCATTGGCAAATCTAATTAAAAAATATTTTTACTACATTGTTTTATAATGTTTTATCCCTCATACACCATGCACTCCAAATGTAATCTTAATTCATTGTTTTTTTGTTAACTTGAATATTAATTTGAATAGTATATGACTTAAGGCCTTTTTATATTACCAATTCTAGAACAAGAATCGGTTCGGAATTCCAAGAAAAACAGCAATATAACTATTAAACTCTGTTATTATTTGACTGCCTTAACAACCTAACTTAGCACAATTTTTCATTTTCTTCTTGGCGATTGTCATTCAATAATAAAAACTTTATAACACTATCTCCCTCTAGTTATGGAGACAAAAAGTTATACTTCACAAATTGGTTCTGGTTCTGGAACCAGAGCAAGCAATATGAAAAGGCCCTTACTGTATAAGCCTATAAGATATAGCTCTGCCGTGCATGCAATTCAAGCTTACGTGAACGGCGGCTGTGCACGCAAGCTCTTCGTAAAAAATAATATTATATTGCGACATATTTAGGTAGCCTAAGTAGGCCTAGTAGTAAAGAAGCTAATCATGTATCAAAATTTATATTGGAATAAATTTCATATTTAAATATATGATGCTGGGTTTTTAAAGGTGCCTCACTGCCTTGTAACATAAGAAACTTTAATGAAAATTAGTGCAGTATAATAAACTATTTGTGGGCCTAATTGTGTTTATATTACAACACTGTATTACAATCTGTAGTCTCAGCCATATTTCAGTTGTAAGATTCAAAAATCAATAGTAGGCCTAAGAAAATCTTGAGAACAAAATTATTCCTAGACAATGGCATAAATATAATACAATCAATCTACTAACCTGAATGGCTTTGCTAGCTTTTTCAAGAGCCAGCTTTTGTTGCTCTACATTTTTTTGTGCGTTTTCAAGAGCAAGTCGATAATCCATAGTGCAGAATGCAAAATAACAGTGTTGGTTGCAGAGAAAACTAATTAGGCCTGTGTGTATGCTCACTTAAAAAGTTTCTAGGCCTAGATACACTAGGGCCTACACTAACACAATATGATTTAAGTTGATTTAATTTAAGATTCAGTTTTTTGGACAATTTTAATTAGGTTTTTGTACAGGAAAATTTAAAATTTCAAGAACTGATTTAGCTCTTTACAAATTCGCCGAAATAAACTTAAGAAAGTAGTGTTGTAGTGGTGATTTATCTAAGATTTAAGCAATGAATCTGTTGACCAGCTAATATGAAGTCAAAATTAATATATTGCGATATAAAGCTAAATACTGATGAATGGAAGTCGAAGAGAATGAAACGAAAATGTAACTGAGAACGGGAGCATTTAAGTCTCAAGAGAGTTAAATTTCTTAAAACCACAGTAATAGTTTTTCGCGATAAATCGAACTGTAGAAAGTAGTGTAATTACGATCTGTATATAGCAACTGCAGCTGTCAATTTACGTGTAAGTACACGTAGTCGTAGACGTAATATTTACATGCATAAGCCATGGGTATTTTAAACTATAATGAGGCTGCTCTACGCAAGTATAATGCTTACAAGATTTGCAGTTTTTTTGCATATCTGTTATAATTTTTTTCGGAGATATAAATTACAAATATAAGGTTATCTCGTCTCGAATCTGAGACAAGATCTAAAAAATATTTCGGAAAATTCGAAGTTTCGGAATTTAGGAAATTTCGAATTCTACTCTCAGGTGTTAGGCCCTACTGTGCAGCGCCACTTATAGTTACCTATCCTAAGTAATGTGTAGGCCCTACTCTTTATGATGGTATTTATTATTATTTATTGACATTGACAGGATGTCAGTACCTGGCTATAGGCCCTAAGTTGGCTAGGCCTAGGCCTAACCAAGTTGGGCCATGTCTCTAGACTAAGTATTTATTTAAATTAAAGCCAAACGAAATTTAACTTATCTGTATAGTAAGCCTTGCACTAGGAAATTAGGCCCAATATAAAACAATTTTTAAAAAGAAACTATTGAGCTTAATTTAGTATGTTAAATGTATTAGGCTAGGTTTGCCTTTATGCTTTAGATTTATATAATATAGGGCCTACTTGAAATATGTTTGAAGAGGCCGATGCATAATATTATTTAGGTATAGGTATCTGGCTACTATGTCTATAGTCACTTTGGTAATAAAACATTTTAGGGATAGACACTTTGGCAACTAGACATTTTGACAACAAGATTAAGCTATTTTGATAAATTCTCCAAATAAACCAATTTAATAAATAAAAATGCAGCTACTGCTCAATACCTACTTAACTTTTAAATAGACTGATTATGATTACTTCATTTTATTTTATTTTAATTAATTTTCTTTTATTCAATTTAAAATCAGTAAGTTTAATAATTGTTTTAGCAAAGTATTTAGGGTCTATTGAAAGGCACTCATTAATTGCATAGTAACTGTGTAAATAGTACTGTCATTAACATAGTAACTAAAATTAAGACTAGTATATAAACTAGTTTTATGCACTTCTTAAAGCTATATTTCTATAGCTTTGTAATATAGTTTAGTTATATTTGACCACAAATCTATCATTTTAAAGGCAAATGAGTTGAATTAATTCTTTGTACTTTTGAAATACCTTTCATACTTTCAAAATGAGTACTACGTCTACATGTACAAGCTAATAAAAAATGCTAAGCTATAAAAACATCTAAATTATGCTTAAACTCTATCCACTAACTTTAGTTAGTTAAAATTCAATATAAAAATACAAGATACAAGGACAATATTGAGAAGTCCCTGTGGCTGATAGGATAAGTATTTAGAAGGTATTTTTTTAGTTACCATGTTAAAAACATTGGCAATATTTACATGGTACCGTGCAAATAATGACTGCCTTAATGAAGTCTATAACTGACTTCTATTTTTATTTTGCTATCAATATTATAATAAAAAAATTATCTTTGTGCCCTTATTTATAGATTGTTTTACCTTTAGTATAAATGAAATATAAATGGTTTGTCAAATCAAGACTTATTCCTTAATTCATATTATAGGCTTTTTCCTAAAATGTTTTCTTCTTTGTCACTTTGTCACAAAATTCATTTGTCCCAAATTTGTTGGCAGTGTCGTTTGCCAAAATGTCTTGTTTCCAAAATGATTATTAGCCTAGGTATATTGAATATTAGGTAGTCTTGTATACCATTATTTTTATTTAAAAATAATAATATAATATATAGAGCAAGCATAGTATAATAGTATATTATATAGTATTGTATAGTATAATATAATATAATTTTTAATGTCATTAGGCATATAGTATTAGTTATTATTTATTTTATATACTATATATTTGTATTATTTTTAGTAAAACTATTCAAATATATCTAGCTTAGGCCTATATGTATATAGATAAATTCCTATAAAATATTAAAAATATATAAATGTAAATGTCTTTTAAGAAAAAAATATATATATTATATTTAAATAATTCTACTGAAATGTCTATATAATAATACGTAAAAGCAAAATATATAGATAAATAAAGTGATAGATATGTTTCTTATTTTTAAGAATATTAGGCCTATATATAATTCTTGAACTAAATGATTTTAGCTAAAGTTTTTAAAAACTGGCAGATGCACAACATAGATACAAGAAAATAGCCCTAGGCCAAAAAATGAATAAAAATGATGCAATACAATTTGAAAATTACAAAACATGGCAAAAAAGATAGATAATGATCAGAACAAAAACCCAAAATAGAATTCAATATTCTAAAACTATATTCAAAGTCTTAAACAACAACTATGCTATTCTTACAATGTTTTACATATGCTATGCTTTTGGCACTGCTGCTTGTCAACCACAACTCTCTAGTATGCCTTGCTATTCAACTCTGCTATTCAATGTGATTCCATTTGCCTTTCTTGAATCTAAAAAGTGACATTAAAAATTATTGAAAATGCAATAGATGGCTGTCTACAATTTGTTAACTTATTCCAATAGGGATCAAATACCATTGGTAGACATGTTGGTAGTAGGCAAGTTTCTAGCAGATAAGCTTACTTGTATTTATTTTGACAAACAAGTTGGCAGTAGACAAAGTGACTAGGCCAGCCTAGAAGTAACCCCTCTTAAGCAAAATGGCTGTCTTTTTCTTTCAACTTTTGTTATCTTTTTGCTTACTATTTCTTTTCTTTTTCCTTTTAATTTTCCTTTCTTTTTCCTCACTCTTTCTTATCTCTTCCCTTTCCTTTTCTCTTTTCCCTCTCTTTTCTTTCTTACCACTCTTTGCTCCTTTCTTTTTTTTCTCTCTTTCCTTTTCTTTCTCCTTACTAGCAAGGAAACAAAAATTTGTAATTCTTTAGCTGAAAGTTAGCAAGAAATATTCTAGCCAAATTTGGCTTTGGATCTGAAATTTGTTAGTAAGAACCTTGCTAGCAAAATGTTAGGCATAGTCTGCTAGCACAATGTTTACTTATGAAAATTTAGCAAGCAACTGTTTAATAAGTAGGCCTATAAAATATCTTGAACTATTTGTTTATTTCTCTTTGGCTGTCAGAATGACTAGAATGTATATTCTTAGTCGAAGTATAGCTAAGGCCAAAGTTCAAACTCTATAACCTAAGCTCCCTCCCCTCCTCTTCTCTTTTTACTTTCATCTGGCTCACAGCCATGAGCTGGATTCTCTATCTGGCCCTTTGGGTAAAAACGTTTGCAACCCATGATCTACATACAGTTACTAAGCTTATCCCTATTATACTTAATAGTGCTAAAAGTTAGTCCACATTGATTAGCTTGAACCTCATATTAATTTAAATTCTCTTCCTGATCGACAGTCCACGTAATTAAGCATCAATATATTTAATCTATGCCACAATATGGAACTGGCGCACAGTCTTCTACTTAATGAAGAGTGCTTGGCTCAACTGCGAGATGTTGAAAAGCCTGTATTCATCTATGAATGGTTGCGATTTTTAGACAAAGTTCTTGTTGCTGCTCAAAAGGTACACAAATTACAAAATTGTTCTCAGTTAAATAATATTTTTGAAACCATGTTCACAATACTCACTTATGTATGTTTCTGTTTTTTCACAGTCGGACATCAAAGAGAAGCAAAATACATTAGTTGAGCAGCTACTAGCTCAGCTTCACAATGAGCCTGGTCCGCCCACGCGGCGCCTGTTAGCCAGCTGTCTAGCTAACGTATTCCATGTTGGCGATTCGCTCGGCCTATTCGATGCTATCGATCGTTGCAACGATATTATGCGTAGCAAAGACGATTCTCTCAGCTATTTGCAGACTAAACTTGCGGCTATTTGCTGTCTAGGTGGTATGTATGAAAGGCTAGGAAGACTGGTTGGACGGACGTTTAAAGATACAGTTACCCTGCTTGTTAAGGCTGTTAAAACTTCCGAGTCGCAGGTTGGTTTTTTAACAACATTTTATTTGCAACTTCGTCAGCTTATGTGTATAAAACCAGCCTCACACCGCTGAGCCAAAATCACAGGCCCCATTATCTGTCAGACACCATCCTCACTCATCACTGAGCCATAAAACACAGGCCCCATTATCTGTCAGACACCATCCTCACTCATCACTGAGCCATAAAACACAGGCCCCATTATCTGTCCCGCACCAACCTCACTCCTCACTGAGCCATGAAAACAAAGGCCCCATTATCTGTCCCGCACCAACCTCACTCCTCACTAAGTCATAAAAACAAAGGCCCCATTATCTGTCCCGCACCAACCTCACTCCTCACTAAGTCATAAAAACAAAGGCCCCATTATCGTCCCCCACCAACCTCACTCCTCACTAAGCCATAAAAACAAAAGCCCCATTATCTGTCCCGCACCAACCTCACTCCTCACTAAGCCATAAAAACAAAGGCCCCATTATCTGTCCCGCACAAACCTCACTCCTCACTGAGCCATAAAAACAAAGGCCCATTATCTGTCAGACACCAACCTCACTCATCACTGAGCCATAAAAGCGAAGGTCCCATTATCTGTCTGTCAGACACCAACCTTACCTTACTCCTCCCTGAGCCATAAAACACAGGCCCCATTATCTTTCCCCCACCAACCTCACTCCTCACTGAGCCATAAAATCAGGTCCCATTATCTGTCCCACGCCAACCTCACTCCGCTGAGCAGAACTCAGAAAGACCCTCAAATGTGGCCTCATAGTCGCAGTACTTTTTTAATCGCTTTCAGGTCCGAGCCGAAATCATGCACACCCTTGAGCGAGTTGTTAACGGCTTAGGCGCCGCAGGTTCCGGCTGCTACAAAGAGATTTATAAAGCTGCGAAAACTTGCCTGACAGCCGAGCGTCATATGCACGTCCGGTGTGCCGCCGCTCGCTGCATGATGGCCCTTGTTCAGCATGCCGCTTTCATGTACACTACCGAACTGGAATCGGTGCGTTTGTTTTATTTCACTGCAGTTTTCTTTTTCTTTGGTGGGCTAGATATTTAACTTGATGCATCCTATAACTTCCGGTTGTATGTCTACATCGATTCCATAACTTCCAGTTGTGGAATCGGGATCTGTATTGGGGGTATTTCCCGATAATCCCAATCGGGATCTGTATTTCCCGATTTACACTGGGATGTGTATTGATCCCATAACTTCCGGTTGTATCTATTGATCCCGTAACTTCCGGTTGTGTCTAGAATCGTATTGATCCCGTAACTTCCGTTTGTATCTGTATTGATCCCGTAACTTCCGTTTGTATCTGTATTGATCCCATAACTTCCGTTTGTATCTGTATTGATCTCATAACTTCCGTTTGTATCTGTATTGATCTCATAACTTCCGGTTGTATCTAGAATCGTTCTATTGATCCCATAACTTCCGGTTATATCTTTATTGATCCCATAATTTCCAGTTGTATCTGTATTGATCCCATAACTTCCGGTTGTATCTAGAATCGTATTGATCCCGTAACTTCCGTTTGTATCTGTATTGATCCCGTAACTTCCGGTCTATATGGGTGTGACTTTCAGTTTGGATTATCTAGGTAGAATTCTATCGGGTCTAACCTCGCGCTTTCGCATCGCCCTCCAGGTGGTCTCTCTCTGCCTCAAAGCCCTGGCCGAGTCCAACTACGATGTACGGTGCGACGTAGCTCGCTTACTGGGCTTCCTGCTTCATCGCGCTCTCAGCCCAGCAACTCAGCACCCGGGCCAGTCGCAGTCAATGCCAGGCTCTGGTCAAGCCGGCCAACAATCGCAATCTAGTCAACAGTCTGGCTCCGGCCGCAAGACGACCATGGAAGAAGCGCTGAATTTATTAGCTGGCGGTTTCCTCAAAGGCGGCGGTAGTTTTCTAAAATCTGGCGTTGAAAGTTTAAAAAATTCCGGCCCGAATAGAGAAATTCGAGTCGGAGTCAGCTATGCCTACGTGCAGTTTGCCAGTTTTATGGGTAGTCGTTGGCTAGAACGAAATCTGCAGGTAAGTGGCTTGCAATTTAGGCAGAATGGCCTGAGCGTTGGTTATAGGACAATTTCACCCCAAAGGCGTTGCGTCGAAGTGTCTAGACCACAGATTCTAGAATAACTAGATGGGCCATTCAGAAAAATTTGCATGCAAGCTACTTTTAGTTCAGTAGTTAAGTAAAATAAAAGCATTTTGATGTATTTTTAAAGCCAAGGCTCATTTATTGGCTCTTACCCCCCAGCTTAAACCCTCCGATCGCACCTTTCGCCACTACCCCGAAATTTTTATTGCCTTTCTCGGAATTCCAGCCTAAAGCTGCAATGTACATTTCAGTGGACTGGCTAATGTACATTATTGCTGAACCAATTAGCAAGTTGTTTACGCCTGCAAGTTTGTGGGGCTTCTAAACTTATCAAGATCATTTCAACTGCTTTTATGTTTATAAAATAGCTTCTGTATTCTTCTTTGCTACTGAACTGAAAGTAGACAGCTGTTTTACTAAGTATATATGCCTGAGTGGCCTATCTAGTTATTCTAGAGACAATATTAACTTACTTGTTTTCATCATCAACCTGCAGGTCTATCTAAGCCAGGTACTCCAGCTACTGTCCAATCCCAAGACCACGTCTGGTTCTCACGTTGATTGCGTGTACGCTCGCAACTGCGTGCTGTACATCCTGCACACGATTAGTCGTACACTGCTAAGCGACCGGGCCCAGTTAACAGCAGCTAGAGAGATTATCGCTATCGTGGCTAACTGCTCGTCAGCTGCGGCTGCGGCGGCAACGGCAGCCGCTGTAGCCGCCGCAGCAACGGCGGGTCCGAACTCGGCGTCAGCTTCCAGCGGGGGAATCGGCGGTGGTACCATTGTTGCTGCTACTACTAGTAGTAGTAGCGGCTCGGGTGACGAATCTGCTCAGTTGATTGTTTGCGCTATGCAACACCTGGCAGGTGTTCTTTACTCTGCTGGTAGTTCAGCTGCGTCGCTTCTAGAAGATGGCGCCCATCTGGTGGACACTGCGATGGCTGTACTGCTGCACCCGAGTCAAGCGGCTAGACTGGCTAGCGCTCATCTGTTGAAATGCTTAGCCCTGGCTCTGCCCGGGCAACTGTCGCCGCTGTTAGATCGGTGCTTGACCCAGTTGCAGCAGCTGAAGACTAGTCCGGAGTCGGTGAGTGCTTGTCGCTGTATTTTAGTGGCAGGAATCATCTGAGTGAATGATAATTATCACCAGAATTAATTATCATCGTGATTCTATTGTTATATAGAAGACTGTTACAAGAGTATATTGATAATTATCACATTATTCTATTGATGATTATCACATGAGTATATAGATGATTATCGCATGATTCTATAGATAATTATCACATGATTCTATAGATAATTATCACATGATTTTATAGATGATTATCACATGATTCTATAGATAATTATCACATGATTTTATAGATGATTATCACATGATTCTATAGATTATTATCACATAATTCTATACATGATTATCACATGATTCTATAGATTATTATCACATAATTCTATACACGATTCTCACGGTAATTTATCGATGATTATCACATGATTCTATAGATAAATATCACATGATTTTATAGATGATTATCACATGATTCTATACATGATTATCACACCATTCTATACATGATTCTTACGGTAATGTATCGATGATTATCACATGATTCTATAGATAATTATCACATGATTCTATACATGATTATCACATTATTCTATACATGATTATCACATTATTCTATACATGATTATCACATAAGTCTATACATGATTCTCACGGTAATTTATCGATGATTATCGTTTGATTATAATGATTATTATCATAGAATTTACTGAATAATTGTCATCGGATTGATTCGAGTAATAATAATCATGTATAATCACATCTATCATGCAACTATCAAACATCTGCCCATGATATCCCAGGTACATGGCTGCAGCCTGGCCATAGCCGGCCTAGTCTCGGCCGTGTCCGGCGGTCACGGCGTACCGCAGGCCAAGGCTCGACAAGTCTTCCAAGCTGGCGAAGAGCTGCTTCGGCTGGCTTCACAAAATTCTCGCCTATCTTTACAACGAACTCAGGCGGCTTGGTTTCTATTAGGCGCCGGGATGACTCTTAGCGGGCCGGCTGTGCGACCTCACCTGCCAAGAATGTTTCTTACCTGGCGCAATGCGCTGCCAAGATCCGCTAAAGAGCTTGAAGCTGAGAGGAGTCGGGGCGATGCTTTTACCTGGCAGGTGGGTTGTGTGCTTCTGTGTAGCTCCCGTGCTTATCTCCCTCTGTACCCTCCGTCTTCCCCTCTATCACTCTGTACCCTCCGTCTCCCCCTCTCTATCCCTCTGTACCCTCCGTCTTCCCCTCTCTATCCCTCTGTACCCTCCGTCTTCCCCTCTCTATCCCTCTGTACCCTCCGTCTTCCCCTCTCTATCCTTCTGTACCCTCCGTCTTCCCCTCTTTATCCCTCTGTACCCTCCGTCTTCCCCTCTCTATCCCTCTGTACCCTCCGTCTTCCCCTCTCTATCCCTCTGTACCTCCGTCTTCCCCTCTCTATCCCTCTGTACCCTCCGTCTTCCCCCTCTCTATCCTCTGTACCCTCCGTCTCCCCCCTCTCTATTCCTTTGTAATCCCCGTCCTCCCCTATCTATCCTTCTGTACCCTCCCATTTTCTCATCCCCAGTTCCAAATTAAAACCGCTTTTTGCGCCTGATTATCCCCAGGTAACTCTAGAATCTCGAGCCGGAGCACTGTGCTCAATGCAAGCCTTCCTGACTCACTGCCCGGAGCTCTGCAGCGAAGAGACGCTGCGTCGCCTACTGCAACCGTTGGACCAGGCGGTTACTATGATGGCGTCCCTGCCCCAGATTGTCAAGTCGTTTGGTCCGCATCTGAAGGTGACTGGTTTCATCTATCTAATTTGTCTGTTATACATGTAGCTGTAGTTTCTTCCCTGATCCTCAGTTGCTGTGCCAGCCTCCCAAATCCCCAGATTAAGTTAACCAGCCCCCATCCAGATTCCAGATAAGGCTTTCAGCCATCCAGATCCTCAGTTGCTGCGCCGCAGCCTCCCAGATCCCCATTTACTGGGTCAGCCTCCCAGATCCCCATTTACTGGGCCAGCCTCGCAGATCCCCATTTACTTAGCCAGCCTCCCAGATCCTCAGTTGCTGGCCACAGCCTCCCAGATCCTCGGTTGCTGGCCACAGCCTCCCAGATCCTCAGTTGCTGGCCACAGCCTCCCAGATCCTCAGTTGCTGACCACAGCCTCCCAGATCCTCAGTTGCTGGCCACAGCCTCCCAGATCCTCAGTTGCTGGCCACAGCCTCCCAGATCCCCAGTTGCTGGGCCAGCCTCCCAGATCGCCAGTTGCTGAGCCAGCCTCCCAAGTCTTAAGAAAACTGAATTCAGCCTCTCAAAAGAGCCAACTCCAATGCAATTCACGCAGGCTCCGGCGGCACTGTGTCGGCAGCGTCTTTACTGCCTACTGCAGCAACTGCCAACCTCCTACCTGGAGAGCATGCACCATCCGTTGCTCCGAGAGCTGGTTTCGGAGTTCACCCTGACGGAGAATCCGGCCAATCATACCACAAGTCTGCTCAGATCTCTCTGCCACCCGGACGATAGCGCCGTTTTGGGCAGCTGGCTTCAGGACACCGACGACAAGATTTTAGAAGATCAGGTTGGTTTAATTCGTGAAACTTTTAACAGACTGTTTAAAGTATGATTCTGAAGCTGGTTGCAGCCCTCTTGAAGTTTTAAATTGATCATCCTGAAGCATCTATCAAGCTCTAAATAGCTCCTGAAGCAGATTACCTGAATCTCCACGTAGTTTCTGAAGCATCCCTGAAGCTTCCAGCTAATCCCCTGAAGCTTTCAGCTGCTCCCATGAAGCTTCCTGCCGCTCTCTGTTCCTGAAGCATCCCTGAAGCTTCCAGCTGTCCTCCTGAAGCATCCCTGAAGCTTCCAGCTGTCCTCCTGAAGCATCCCTGAAGCTTTCAGCTGTCCTCCTGAAGCATCCCTGAAGCTTCCAGCTGTCCTCCTGAAGCATCCCTGAAGCTTCCAGCTGTCCTCCTGAAGCATCCCTGAAGCTTCCAGCTGTCCTCCTGAAGCATCCCTGAAGCTTCCAGCTGTCCTCCTAAAGCATCCCTGAAGCTTCCAGCTGTCCTCCTGAAGCATCCCTGGAGCTTCCAGCTGCTCCCCTGAAGCTTCCAGCTGCTCTCCTGAAGCTTCCTGCCGCCCTCTGTTCCTGAAGCATCCCTGAAGCTTCCAGCTGCTCTCAGCTCTCCTGAAGCTTCCTGCCGCCCTCTGTTCTTGAAGCATCCCTGAAGCTTCCAGCAGTCCTCCTGAAGCTTCCAGCTGCTCTCCTGAAGCTTCCTGCCGCCCTCTGTTCCTGAAGCATCCCTGAAGCATATACAGTATGTATAGACTAAAAATGCATGAACAATTAACCCCCTTACCCCCCTACAAAACATCCGCAGCTCCAGCCCTACTTAGCCAGCGGTTCGGGCGCACTCGAGCACGACCCGGCCGCGCTGTTTCTAACTCGCGAACCGGCCAGCATGACCTCACCGGGTCCCCTGCCTCTGGGCGTCAGCGTCATAGACAATTCTCTACAACTATTTGGCGTCGTATTTCCGCGCGTCAATCACAAGCATCGCCAACAGATGCTGAATCATTTTGGCGAGTGTATCAGACAGGCTAGGTCCAGTAGGCAACAGGCTATCCAGGTCAATATATTCACCGCTGTGCTGTCGGCTATGAAAAAGTTGGCCGAAAGTCGATCGCCATTCGGCGATGCCGAATTGCGCACTTTGGCTGTTAGTTTGATTCTGGACTCGTTGAGCAGTCAGAATCCTGTGCTGCGCTGCGCTGGCGCCGAGTGCCTCGGTCGGATGTGTCAGGTATGGGGCTGTTTGAGCTGCCTTTTCCGTCTATCCTGCTATTATGAGCGTGTGCTGCTCCCGTCCTTACTCCCGCTTTTGTGTCTCCTGCTCTCTCTGTCTCCCTCTCCCCCTCCCTCTGTCTCCCTCTCCCCCTCCCTCTGTCTCCCTCTCCCCCTCCCTCTGTCTCCCTCTCCCCTCCCTCCCCCTCCCTCTCCCCCTCCCTCTGTCTCCCTCTCCCCTCCCTCTGTCTCCCTCTCCCCCTCCCTCTGTCTCCCTCTCCCCCTCCCTCTGTCTCCCTCTCCCTCTGTCTCCCTCTCCCCCTCCCTCTGTCTCCCTCTCCCCTCCCTCTGTCTCCCTCTCCCTCTGTCTCCCTCTCCCCCTCCCTCTCCTTCCCTCTCCCTCTCCCTCTGTCTCCCTCTCCCTCTGTCTCCCTCTGTCTCCCTCTCCCTCTGTCTCCCTCTCCCTCTGTCTCCCTCTCCCTCTGTCTCCCTCTCCCTCTGTCTCCCTCTCCCTCTGTCTCCCTCTCCCTCTCCCTCTGTCTCCCTCTCCCTCTCCCTCTGTCTTCTCTCCCTCTCCCTCTCCTTCTGTCTCCCCCTCTCTCTCCTTCCCTCTCCCTCTCCATCTGTCTCCCTCTCCCCCTCCCTCTCCTTCCCTCTCCCTCTCCCTCTGTCTCCCTCTCCCTCTGTCTCCCTCTCCCTCTGTCTCCCTCTCCCTCTGTCTCCCTCTCCCTCTCCCTCTGTCTTCTCTCCCTCTCCCTCTCCTTCTGTCTCCCCCTCTCTCTCCTTCCCTCTCCCTCTCCATCTGTCTCCCTCTCCGTCTCCTTGCCTCTCCCTCTGTCTCCCTCTCCCTCTCCTTGTCTCCCTCTCCCTCTCCCTCTGTCTCCCTCTCCGTCTCCTTGCCTCTCCCTCTGCCTCCCTCTCCCTCTCCCTCTGCCTCCCTCTCCCTCTCCCTCTGTCTCCCTCTCCGTCTCCTTGCCTCTCCCTCTGCATCCCCTCCCTCTCATTCCCTCTCCCTCTCCTGTCTCCCTCTCCCTCTCCCTCTGTCTCCCTCTCCCTCTCCCTCTATCTCCCTTTCCGTCTCCTTCCCTCTCCCTCTTCTTCCCTCTCCCTCTCCCTCTCCCTCTGTCTCCCTCTCCCTCTGTCTCCCTCTCCCTCTCCTTCTGTCTCCCTCTCCCTCTGCCTCCCTCTCCCTCTCCCTCTGTCTCCCTCTCCGTCTCCTTGCCTCTCCCTCTGCCTCCCTCTCCCTCTCCTTCTGTCTCCCTCTCCCTCTGCCTCCCTCTCCCTCTGCCTCCCTCTCCCTCTCCCTCTGTCTCCCTCTCCGTCTCCTTGCCTCTCCCTCTGCATCCCCTCCCTCTCATTCCCTCTCCCTCTCCTGTCTCCCTCTCCCTCTCCCTCTGTCTCCCTCTCCCTCTCCCTCTATCTCCCTTTCCGTCTCCTTCCCTCTCCCTCTCCTTCCCTCTCCCTCTCCCTCTCCTTCCCTCTCCCTCTCCCTCTCCCTCTGTCTCCCTACCTTCTCCTTCCCTCTCCCTCTCCTTCCCTCTCCCTCTCCTTCCCTCTCCCTCTCCCTCTCCCTCTGTCTCCCTACCTTCTCCTTCCCTCTCCCTGCCCTCTGTCTCTCTCCCTCTCCCTACCTTTCCCTATGTCTCCCTCTTCTCCTCCCTCTCGCTTTTCCTCTCCCCTCTGTCTCTTCTCTCGCCCTCTGGTGCTTCCCTCTCTTTTAACCTATCTTTCTTTACCTACGCTCGTACTACATTTTTCCCCAATTATTATTTTCTATTACCCTTCCCTATCTCAGTTTGCTTCTTTTTAATATACCAGAAAAACCATATCGACACAGGTAATAGACGAGGGCCGGTTCACGTCGGAAATGGCCGCTGCCTGTTTTGAACGCTTGCAAACGTCTCGCGACGCCTGTCTGCGCACCGGCCACGCCCTGGCTCTCGGCTGTCTGCACCGCTACGTAGGCAGCATCGGTTCTGTGCAATCCATACTGGAGACCAGCGTGAAAATTATGCTAGCATTAAGTGAAGCTGACACAAGCACTGTAACTACTAGTTCTGTTACACACGTCTGGTCGTTGCACGCCCTGGCTCTCATTGCCGACAGTGGCGCTCCACAGTTTCGCAGCTTCGTTAGTTTAAACCTTGGTCACGTGCTTAAATTGTTGCTTAAAGTGCAACCGTCTGAAGTGTCCGTGCACCAGTGCCTTGGCCGGCTACTGTCCGCTATTATCACCTTTCTGGGGCCGGAGTTAACGCGTAAGACTGCGTATTAAAACGGCCGTTTTGTAACCCCTTTTAGTGCCATTTTAAGACTCACTTTAGTGCCCTTTTGATACTCACTTCAGTGCCATTTTGAGACTTACTTTAGTGCCATTTTGATACTCACTTTAGTGCCATTTCGATACTCAATTTAGTGCCATTTTGATACTCAATTTAGTGCCATTTTGAGACTCACTTTATTGCCATTTTGAGACTCACTTTAGTGCCGTTTTAATACTTACTTCAGTGCCATTTTGAGACTCACTTTAGTGCCATTTTGAGACTCACTTTAGTGCCGTTTTAATACTCACTTCAGTGCCATTTTAAGACTTACTTTAGTGCTATTTTGAGTCTCACTTTATTGCCATTTTGAGACTCACTTTAGCGCCATTTTAAGACTCACTTTAGTGCCATTTTGAGACTCACTTTGGTGCCATTTTGAGACTCACTTTAGTGCCATTTTGAGACTCAATTTAGTGCCATTTTGAGACTCACTTTAGCGCCATTTTGAAATCCAACAAAACTGCTCTGATAACTCCTATCAATCGCTAATTGTCTAACAGAGAACTCATCTCTAGTTACCACGGCTCGCATGTCCTGCCTAGTCTGTTGCGCAATCATGCAACAACACCCGGACGCTCTAGTCCAAGCTACCGCCGTGTCCTGTTTACAACAGCTGCACATGTTCGCACCGAGGCACGTTAATCTAGCCGGATTAGTGCCGTTGCTATGCAAATCGCTCGATTCGCCTCATCTGGTGCTTCGCCGCGCCGCGGTGTCCTGCCTCAGGCAGTTGGCCCAGCGCGAGTCCGACGAAGTTGTTGAACACGCCGAAAGAGCCACAGCTCAGTTGGATCCCACTGCTGCCACAAGTCAGCAGCAGCAGCAGCAGCAACACTTGACTCAACGCGGACTAGAGGCGGCCCTGTTTGCTATGCTGGACAGGGAGACTGACGCTCAGCTAAGGGGTCACCTGCGCGACACTTTGCATAGCCTATTGAACACTGCGCGGCTGGGGGGCTGGCTGCAGCTGCTCAAGGAGGTGCTGCAGTCAGCTACTGTTGGAGACACCGGGGTGAGTTGGCTTGGGTGATTTGGGTGAGGGTTGCTATGAGGTGGTGATGGAACTTACAGGATTTAGGGTTGTTGTGAAAGAGTGAGCCTTACAGGTTTCGGGTTTTAGGGTTGTGAGGTGGTGGTGAGCCTTACAGGTTTCGGTGTTTAGGGTTGTGAGTTGGTGATGGACCTTAAAGGTTTTAGGGTTGTTGTAAGGGAGTGAGCCTTACAGGTTTCGGTGTTTAGGGTTGTGAGTTGGTGATGGACCTTAAAGGTTTTAGGGTTGTTGTGAGGGAGTGAGCCTTACAGGTTTCGGTGTTTAGGGTCGTGAGTTGGTGATGGACCTTAAAGGTTTTAGGGTTGTTGTAAGGGGGTGAGCCTTACATGTTTTAGGTTTGTGAGGTGGTGGTGGACCTTACAGGTTTCGGGTTTTAGGGTTGTTGTAGAGGTCGTGGACACTGCAGGTTTCGGGTTTCGGGGTTGAGGTTTAATCGGTTATTTAATCTGGTCACTCCAACAGTTCAGCGGCGAGGATGACTCAGCTCTAGGCGGCGGGGCCGGCGGCAAGATCAAAGGCGGTGGCGTTGGCGCCACCTCAACAGCAGCCTCTGCCGCTTCCGGCGGTGCCAAAGGCGCCAGCAAATCCGACAAAAACAATGGCGGAGGCGACGACGACGACGACGAGGATGATGACGACGACGATGACGATGGGAAATTCCGCGGCACGAGCGACGCGGAGGTGACTCACCCGGTGCTGGCTAGCCGCTGGCCTACAAGGGTGCTGGCTGTGGAGCTGCTATTGAGGCTGATGACTGCCGGAGTTGAAAATCAGCCGGACAAGCCGGACAAGCTGGTGCCTTATCTGGCCGATCTAGTCAAAATGGCGTTTATCGCTGCTACGGCCGAGTCGGACCAGTTGAGGCTGTGCGGATTAGACGCGTTGGAACGCGTTATTAGAGATTTTGCATCGGTGCCGGAGCCGGAGTTGCCTGGCGTGCTACTGTTGGAGCAGTACCAGGCTCAGGTGAGCTCAAATAGTGTGGCTATTGAGAGTGGTGATTATTCGTTTACAATTAATCAATTAAAAGAATTAGCCAATTAGGATCAATTAAAAGAATTAGCCAATTAGGATCAATTTTAAGATTAGCCAATAGTTAATAGGATTAGCCAATTAGGATTAGTTGATAGGATTTGCCTATTAGGATTAGCCAATTAAGGTTAGTTAATAGGATTTGCCAATTAGGATTAGCCAATTAGAGTTACTAAATAGGATTAGCCTATTAGGATTAGTCAATTAAGGATTAGTTAATAGGATTAGCCAATTAGTATTAGCCAATTAAGGATTAGTCAATAGGATTAGCCAATTAAGGATTAGCCAATTAGGATTAGCCAATTAAGGTTAGTTAATAGGATTTGCCAATTAGGATTAGCCAATTAGGGTTACTTAATAGGATTAGCCTATTAGGATTAGTCAATTAAGGATTAGTTAATATGATTTGCCAATTAGGATTAGCCGATTAATATCTAGTCATTTGAAGTTAAAAAAAATAATAAAATCAATTTAGGCAAGCAATTTTAAGCCAGCTCATTAATTATTCAGGTGGGCGCCGCTCTCCGTCCGGCATTCGCGCCGGACACATCGCCGGACGTAACCGCGGCGGCCTGCCGGGTCTGCTCGGCCTGGATTGGCTCCGGCGTCGCTCGCGATCTGGGCGACCTGCGCCGGGTCACTCAACTGCTGGTGTCCTCACTGGCCAAGCTGTCGGATTCCACTCCATCTGCTAGTAAACAGGTGAGATTATCGCTGGCTTGAGCGCGCACTGTTGACCCATCGCTGGCTGACAGTTCTGTTGACGCGTCACTGACCCAAAAGAGTCCTGTTGACCCACCCATCGCTGACCTGAGTGCAACACCCTGTTTATGTATCACTGACCATAAGATCCATAATGACCCATCACTAACCCAAAAGCATTCTGTTGACCCACCACTGACCCAAAAGCTCCCTGTCGACCCACCACTGACCCAAAAGCTCCCTGTTGACCCACCACTGACCCAAAAGCTCCCTGTTGACCCACCAGAGACCCAAAAGCTCCCTGTTGACCTATTACTGACCCGAAAGCACAATGTTGGCTCATTACTGACCCGAAAGAACTTTGGTGACGCATCACTGTCTTGAAAGCACCCTATTGACCCACCGCTGACCCGAAAGATTCATGGGGACCCATCACTGACCCGAAAGCACCCTATTGACCCATCACTGACCCGAAAGCACGATGTTGACTCATTACTGACCCAAAAGCACCCTATTGACCCATCACTGACCCGAAAGCACAATGTTGACTCATTACTGACCCGAAAGCACCCTATTGACCCATCACTGACCCGAAAGCACAATGTTGACTCATTGCTGACCCGAAAGCACCCTTATTGACCCATCACTGACCCGAAAGCACAATGTTGACTCATTACTGACCCGAAAACACCATATTGACCCACCGCTGACCCACTAACCCAGTCAACAGACCAAACCAACCAGTCAACAACATATTGATTTGCCTCTCAACCTGCGCCTTAAGGTATTTTCTGAATCCGCCGCCACAATGGAACGCCTGGCGGTGCTACGCGCCTGGGCACAGGTCTACATCATCGGCGCCAGCAGTGGCGGCGGCGGCGGCGGCGAGACCAGCGGCAGCAACGAAGATCACGGCGGCAGTCTATTAAGCTTCGTCCGACCTCAGCTACACCGCCTAGCCGATCTGTGGCTTGCCGCCCTACGCGAGCACGCTCTGCTATCCTTACCGGCCGAGCTGGCCTCCCAGCTGCCAGCCTACAAGCCGGACATTGCGGAGTCGTCCAGGCCGCACTATGCCGCCAATTGGGCCGCCCTACTGGAAGCGTCGGCTCTGCGACTACGCGAAGAAGAATCGCAGGAGCCGACAACAGGATTTAATAATACTAGTCAAACCAATGCTGGAGAGACTACTGCCGGCGATGAAGCTGATAGAACTACTCGATATAAAGAAAGATTGCATCTACTGCTAGGCTTAGCTGTTGAAGCTCTCTGCGCTCTGGTGTCGCGGCAGCCTTTGCTTGTTGTTGACCAGTGTCTGAGAGCCTGCGCTCACCTATTGGAACCGGAAGCCGCTCGTCTGTGTCTGTCTAAGGAGCCGGCTCTGTTAGCTGAGCTAGCTCAGGTTAGTGGCTTGATCATTAATCGCTTCGGATTCACTTCCGGCCTTTGAGACTCTACTGCTTCACTTCCGGTCCTTAGTGGACTCCTAAATACTCCACTTCCGGTCCTTAGTAAATTTCTAAGCACTCCACTTCCGGTTCTTGGACTCCTTAATGCTCCACTTCCGATCCATAAAGTCCTCAATTTTCCACTTCCGGTCCTTACTAGATTCCTGAACAATCCACTTCAGATTCTTAGACTCCTTAAAATAATTCATTTCTAGTCTTTAGACTCCTAAATAAATAATACACTTCCGGTCCGTAGACTCCTAAATAATCCACTTCCGGTCCTTAGACTCCTAAAGAATTCACTTCCGGTCGTTAGACTCCTTAATATTCCACTTCCTGTCGTTAGACCTAAATAATCCACTTCCGGTCCTTAGACTCCTAAATAATCCACTTCCGGTCCTTAGACTCCTAAAGAATCCACTTCCGGTCCTTAGACTCCTAAAGAATCCACTTCCGGTCGTAAGACTCCTAAATATTCCACTTCCGGTCGTTAGACCTAAATAATCCACTTCCGGTCCTTAGACTCCTAAATAATCCACTTCCGGTCCTTAGACTCCTAAAGAATCCACTTCCGGTCCGTAGACTCCTAAATAATCCACTTCCGGTCCTTAGACTCCTAAATCAATCCACTTTTCGGTGTTAAATTCCCAATTTTAGCTAGTTCCTATTTCTAAGAATCACAATTAAAGCTACTTCCGGTATCTAGAACCTTAACTACTCCACTTTCGGCTATGACTTTCATCAAATGGATCAAAAGATCAACATGTAATGTTTCGTACTAATTTGTTTGTTTATTTGATTTATGCAGGCGCTGCACCGAACTCTTCTAACCCGTGATTCGCCGGCCACCCACAATCTCTGCTGTCGCGTATTGGCTCGCATTCTATCTATTGGCGTCGGCTTAAAGGAGGGTCGCGACTCAGGCGCCATCATACCCGGTCATAGCGTTGCTTTCGCCTGTCTAGAAGCCGCACTGTGTCTTCTGCTCCGTTACCAACCGGATCTGTGCCCGCAACTGCGAGTGCCAGCTTGCCCAGCTGCCCAGCAGCAGCAACAGTCGGAATCGCCTGAAAGTCAACTATTAGCCTCAGCTGTAGCTCTGTTCCCTCTGGTACCTCCGGTATGTTCGCCAGCTGGCGCTCTGTCCGTACTGCCAGCTCTGTGCCATCTGCTGCTGGCCATACTGCAGCGCCCGCCTCCGCAGGGTCAGCTGGCGCCGGTAAGGCGAGCGGCGCGCGACGCTTTATTAGCTTTGGCGAGAGATTGCGAATCTCGAGGCGCTATTTGGACCGAGCTGTGCGCCTGTACAGCGCTTAAGGTGGGGCGCTTTTTATATTGAGCTGGGGTGACTCAATGCTCCAATGGTGTCTGGGTGTCTTTCGTATGGCTAGGGTGTCCTTGGTGAGGCTAGGGTGTCTTTGGGATGGCTAGAGTGTCCTTAGTAAGACTAGGGTGTCTTTAGTGTAGCTAAATGTGTCCTTGGTGAGACTGGGGTGTATTTGATGAGGCTAGGGTGTCTTTGGTATGGCTAGGGTGTCTTTGTTGAGGCTAGGGTGTCTTTGATGTTGCTAGGGTGTCTTTGATGTTGCTAGGGTGTCTTTGATGAGGCTAGGGTGTCTTTGATGAGGCTAGGGTGTCCTTAGTAAGACTAGGGTGTCTTTAGTGTAGCTAAATGTGTCCTTGGGGAGACTGGGGTCTATTTGATGAGGCTAGGGTGTCTTTGGTGAGGCTAGGGTGTCTTTGATGAGGCTAGGGTGTCTTTGATGTTGCTAGGGTGTCTTTGATGAGGCTAGGGTGTCCTTAGTAAGACTAGAGTGTCTTTAGTGTAGCTAACTAAATGTGTCCTTCGTGAGACTGGGGTGTCCTTGGTGAGACTGGGGTGTCTTTGATGAGGCTAGGGTGTCTTTGATGAGGCTAGGGTGTCTTTGATGAGGGTAGGGTGTCCTTAGTAAGACTAGGGTGTCTTTAGTGTAGCTAAATGTGTCCTTGGGGAGACTGGGGTCTATTTGATGAGGCTATGGTGTCTTTGGTGAGGCTAGGGTGTCTTTGATGAGGCTAGGGTGTCCTTAGTAAGACTAGGGTGTCTTTGATGAGGCTAGGGTGTCCTTAGTAAGACTAGGGTGTCTTTAGTGTAGCTAACTAAATGTGTCCTTGGTGAGACTGGGGTGTCCTTGGTGAGACTGGGGTGTCTTTGATGAGGCTAGGGTGTCTTTGATGAGGCTAGGGTGTCCTTGATGAGGCTAGGGTGTCCTTAGTAAGACTAGGGTGTCTTTAGTGTAGCTAAATGTGTCCTTGGTGAGACTGGGGTGTCCTTGGTGAGACTGGGGTGTCTTTGATGAGGCTAGGGTGTCTTTGGTGAGGCTAGGGTGTCTTTGATGAGGCTAGGGTGTCTTTGATGAGGCTAGGGTGTCTTTGATGTGGCTAGGGTGTCTTTGATGTGGCTAGGGTGTCTTTGATGAGGCTAGGGTGTCTTTGATGAGGCTAGGGTGTCTTTGGTGAGGCTAGGGTGTCTTTGATGAGGCTAGGGTGTCTTTGATGTGGCTAGGGTGTCTTTGATGAGGCTAGGGTGTCTTTGGTGAGGCTAGGGTGTCTTTGATGTGGCTAAGGTGTCTTTGGTGTGGCTAGGGTGTCTTGAGAGTACCTTAGAGTGTCTTAATTGAGTAAGTAGTTTGGGTTTCTTGAGAGTTGCTATAGGTTGTCTCAAGTTTCAGGGTGCTTAAAAGGCCAAGGGCATCTTAAGGGGGTCAGGGTGTCTCATGGGGTCAGGGTGTCTCATGAGGGTCAGGGTGTCTAGTATAGGAGGGTCAGGGTGTCTAGTATAGGAGGATCAGGGTGTCTCATGAGGGTCAGGGTGTCTCATGAGGGTCAGGGTGTCTAGTATAGGAGGGTCAGGGTGTCTCATGAGGGTCAGGGTGTCTAGTATAGGAGGGTCAGGGTGTCTAGTATAGGAGGGTCAGGGTGTCTAGTATAGGAGGGTCAGGGTGTCTAGTATAGGAGGATCAGGGTGTCTCATGAGGGTCAGGGTGTCTCATGAGGGTCAGGGTGTCTAGTATAGGAGGGTCAGGGTGTCTCATGAGGGTCAGGGTGTCTAGTATAGGAGGGTCAGGGTGTCTAGTATAGGAGGGTCAGGGTGTCTAGTATAGGAGGATCAGGGTGTCTCATGAGGGTCAGGGTGTCTCATGAGGGTCAGGGTGTCTAGTATAGGAGGGTCAGGGTGTCTCATGAGGGTCAGGGTGTCTAGTATAGGAGGGTCAGGGTGTCTAGTATAGGAGGGTCAGGGTGTCTAGTATAGGAGGGTCAGGGTGTCTAGTATAGGAGGGTCAGGGTGTCTCATGAGGGTCAGGGTGTCTCATGAGGGTCAGAGTGTCTCAAGAGGGTCAGGGTGTCTCAGGAGGGTCAGGGTGTCTAGTATAGGAGGGTCAGGGTGTCTAGTATAGGAGGGTCAGGGTGTCTCATGAGGGTCAGGGTGTCTCATGAGGGTCAGAGTGTCTCAAGAGGGTCAGGGTGTCTCAGGAGGGTCAGGGTGTCTCACGAGGGCCACAAGTTGCCACGGTGTCTCAAACGCCCACCTTCTCCCCATGCGGCCGCCAGGTGTCCCAAACCGATCACCTGGACACTGGCGAGCGCGCCAAATTCCTGTCAGACCTCTGCCTGACCTGTCCAGCAATGTGCCGCCGACCTCAGCTAGCTGACTGCCTGTGCAACCTGTTGGACGCGCTGTGGACATCAGAACACCGTCCCACCGAGTCGGCCGAGCTCTCCGCCTCCTTGGTTCGAGCCGCCCCGCTGAGGCGCGCTTATTTCGCTCGCCGTCTAGCGCCGAAAGCGTTCGCCGAATTGCTCCGACTAGGTGAACTAGAGTCAGCCGACGATGCCAATTTGAATGCATTGGACGGTGCGGCGGCACTAGCTTCGGCTGTTTTATCTGCTACTAATGCTACTGACCAAGTAGTCAGTAACGAGTCAGTAACGCGTAGGAAACTGCTGCTACTACTCTTAACTCCGCTAGTCAACCTGCTCCAGCCGGAGCAGCCGGACAGTGCAGCCAGTAGGCAGGCTTGGATCCAGCTGCAGAAGGTGCTGCCGCAGTACGCCGAGTTGACCCGATCGTTGCTAATTGAGGTGCCAGAATTAAAGACTAGACTAGAAGCCACCCAGCGCGCTTTGCAGGCTAAACAGCAACAGCAGAGGCAGCAAGGCGATGCTAGTCAAAGACGCCTATTGGAGCAGCAACAGCAGCAGCCAACTATCCAGTTGAAGATGGACTTTAGCGGTTTCTCTTAATGATGGTATAAGACTGTGTGGTCAGACTTTTTTGAAGGCCGATTTGTCATTTTATGGTTTAATATATGAAATCAATATTTTATGCGCAGGAGAATGCTTCTAACTTGAAATTAACTTCTTTGAGCCACAGACGCAGAAGAAGTCCTAAAATTCCTAGAATTACAAAAATATTAAAAGCGGATTTATTAGCAACAAGCTTGAAAAACCTAAATTTCAACAATGAAATTGGATGCTCCAAGACACTCGAGTTATGACACGAACAACCTTAGTAACTTAAAGTTCCGCCGACTCCCCTGAGCAGGCATACAAGCACGCGGATACGTACGCAGTCACACACTCACACAGGAGTGTACAGCGGCCCTGACTTCATTTATCTTTAGGCATGTACACTTCACTGTGCCTTGGGGGTTGGCGCTCAAAGCCGTTATTGCACGAGCAGAGCCAAGCCGAGATTCCAATTCAGCCCCAAATTAATGCGACTGCACTTGGAATCGAGCCTGGGCCGCTGGGGTATGGCCCCTCAAGTAGAAAGTAACAAAATACTAAAATTTTGAATACAGTGTAGTTTAAATATCGAAAGTGCTGCTGGTATATTTAACTAATATTTTATCACATGCTTTATTTTATGTTCGTTCGTAGCTAGAATAGTGCAAGGTGTACTTAAAAAGACTAAAAGCCTACAGTTATGCTGTCCCTCTCTTATTTTTTTCGCTCTGTTTAGTTAATTAATTTATAATCCCTTTGAAGCCTATTTATATTCGTGCTAGATAGTGCATTAATGGATTGCTAATCTAGATTTGCAACCTGTGTATACTCGCTATAATTTATATTTATTGTTATCTTAGTAGAGCTTGTAAGAACTTATTTGTGTTTTTATTAAAAATCTGTGATGCTTAAAGTTAATCTTAAAGTTTGCGCGCCTCTGTGTTCAAACAAATTAATCATAATCATAATCATAATGATGTTGTAATAACTATAATCGTGTCGTTTGCATAAATTTGTTTGCTATTATATCTTCTTCAATGATTTCATCACATGAAACTTTAATAATCTCTCATTTCATTTCAATTTTCATTGTTATTTTAATCTTGATGTTTAAGCTGTTTTATTCTGTAATAATTTAAATCACTTATTGTCAAAATTGTGGTACAATATCTATTGAAAATAGAATTTTTGTTGTGCCTATCTACCAATTATAAACTGTTTGAGTTTCTTATAGAGCTTTTGAGTAATAAACTTGATCGTTATTAATTCGGTTTTAAATAGCTTAGCAACACCTGGGGTTCAAGCCATAGACAGTGTGTTTCCCCGCTATTGTTCTAGCAACACCTGGGGTTCAAGCCATAGACAGTGTGTTTCCCCGCTATTGTTCTAGCAACAGCTGGGGTTCAAGCCATAGACAGCGTGTGTTTCCCTGCTATTGTTCTAGCAACAGTTGGGGTTTAGACAGTGTGTTTCCCTGCTATTGTTCTAGCAACAGTTGGGGTTTAGACAGTGTGTTTCCCTGCTATTGTTCTAGCAACAGCTGGTGTTCAAGCCATAGACAGTGTGTGTTTCCCCGCTATTGTTCTCGCAACAGTTGGGGTTTAGACAGTGTGTTTCCCTGCTATTGTTCTAGCAACAGCTGGTGTTCAAGCCATAGACAGTGTGTGTTTCCCTGCTATTGTTCTAGCAACAGCTGGGGTTCAAGCCATAGACAGTGTGTGTTTCCCTGCTATTGTTCTAGCAACAGTTGGGGTTTAGACAGTGTGTGTTTCCCCGCTATTGTTCTAGCAACAGCTGGGGTTCAAACCATAGACAGTGTGTTTCCCTGCTATTGTTCTAGCAACAGTTGGGGTTTAGACAGTGTGTTTCCCTGCTATTTTTCTAGCAACAGCTGGTGTTCAAGCCATAGACAGTGTGTGTTTCCCTGCTATTGTTCTAGCAACAGCTGGGGTTTAGACAGTGTGTTTCCCCGCTATTGTTCTAGCAACAGCTGGGGTTCAAGCCATAGACAGTGTGTGTTTCCCTGCTATTGTTCTAGCAACAGTTGGGGTTTAAGCCATAGAACTTTGAATAATTTTTCATGTAATATGTTACGCAAAAATCAAATTTATCTGCATGCTGTCAATTAATCAATAAATCGATAATCAATACTTCTATGGCTACAAGCAGCGGAAGTAGTAAAGAGAAATCTACCGAATCAAATGAATTGACTTCGAATTTGACGCCAGCAGACGCGATTGCCACGTCGTCCGACTGGGAGATTGTCGACCCAGCTCAGCCGGCCGCATCTGCCAGTCAGCAACAGAATAACTATTCGACAAATAGTAGCAGCTCTTCTGTAGAAGTGCTTCGAGTGTCTGAAGCTGACGACACCTGCGAAGATAATGATGCCGACAATAACTTAGACGGCGGCGATCAAATCGACATTGGTGTCGAATTAAAAGAAGACGAACAGCAGCCGGTTTCTTCTATGCAAGCTTCATCTGAGACTGTTGCCGCGTCGGCAAACTTGGTTGTTGTTGGCAACGAGGTGCAGCAGCAGCAGCAACAATTTTCCGGACAAGCAGAACAGCAACGCATTCTAAAAGCAATTCGTCTGCTGCAGAACTCTCTTCCAACATCGGCTGAGCAACAGCAGCAGCAGCAACCGCTGCAGTCGTCGCCACCGACGCCGCCGCCGGAGCCGGAACCCGCCCGACTTCGCATCATTCATCGATGGCTGGACTACGACGAAGACGGCAACGAAGCCGAGCGCGAATCGCCGCCAGAAAGCGACATCGGATTGGCTGCCGAGCTGCCTAGCGCGGCGGCGGCTTCGGCGGCGGTTGTGGCTCCGCCTGACGGCGACGTCAACTCAGCCGACTATGGCCACGTGCTGCCAGCCATGCTGGCTGAGGCTGCCAGGCACAGGCAGCGGCAGTACCGGCACAGGCCGAATGAGCCGGTGAACGGCTGGCTGAGCGTGCTGTGCCTGGTGGCGCTGGCCTTTGCTGTCGGACTCGGCCTGGGCCATTTCAATGGATTTTCAAGCGGACGGGATGGCCGACTGCTGATCGGCTGCCGGGCCTGGCGGGCTGACCAGGTGCGACTTTTTGGGGCAACTGACTGCGTGCCAGAATCCCAGATCCTCAGTTGCTGGGCCAGCCTCTCAGATCCTCAGTTGCTGGGCCAGCCTCTCAGATCCTCAGTTGCTGGGCCAGCCTCTCAGATCCTCAGTTGCTGGGCCAGCCTCTCAGATCCTCAGTTGCTGGGCCAGCCTCCCAGATCCCCATTTGCTGGGCCAGCCTCCCAGATCCTCAGTTGCTGGGCCAGCCTCCCAGATCCTCAGTTGCTGGGCCAGCCTCTCAGATCCTCAGTTGCTGGGCCAGCCTCTCAGATCCTCAGTTTCTCGGCCAGCCTCTCAGATCCTCAGTTTCTCGGCCAGCCTCTCAGATCCTCAGTTGCTGGGCCAGCCTCTCAGATCCTCAGTTGCTGGGCCAGCCTCTCAGATCCTCAGTTTCTCGGCCAGCCTCTCAGATCCTCAGTTGCTGGGCCATCCTCTCAGATCCTTAGTTGCTGGGCCAGCCTCCCAGATCCTCAGTTGCTGGGCCAGCCTCCCAGATCCTCAGTTGCTGGATTAGCCTTTCAGAGTGTCTCAGTTTCTGAGTCAGTCTCCCAGATTCCCAGATTAAGCTACAACTCTCAGTCTGGTAGACTGACCCCAGTATAGCCGCCATTATAAATCGATGCCAATAAATTTGGCTCAAATTTGCCAGGCCGCCCGTTCGCGTGCCCTCCGCCGCGACCTGGCCGCCTGCACTCGGCGCTACGACAATCTGGAGCTGTCAGTCAGCGAACTGAAAACCACCCTAGTTCAGAAGGAGTACGTGGACAAATGGGAGAGCTTGTACGCCGAATCGGAGGAGGAGAAGGACGCCCTTCGTGTTGCTATGGAGCTGTACAAAACTCGGTACAACAGGGAGAAGGCTAGAAATGAAGAGCTTGGGGAGCGTCTTGCCGAAGCCGAGCGAGCTTGCAACTCAACTAAAGCGAATTTGCAGGTACACAATGTACTTTTCTGTCGGCGCTTAATTAGGAAATGTATGGTTGGTTGCTAGGGTAATCTAATTTAGTCATTGATTGCTAGGTAGAATCTAGTTTAGGCATTAGTTGCTAGGAGTAGTCTTATTTGATAGCTGGTTGCTAAGGAAAATTTCATTTAGGCATTGGTTGCTAGGAGTAGCCTTATTTGATAGCTGGTTGCTAAGGAAAATCTCATTTGGGCATTGGTTGCTAGGAGTAGCCTTATTTGATAGCTGGTTGCTAAGGAAAATCTCATTTGGGCATTGGTTGCTAGGAGTAATCTTATTTGATAGCTGGTTGCTAAAGAAAATCTCATTTGGGCATTGGTTGCTAGGAGTAATCTTATTTGATAGCTGGTTGCTAAGGAAAATTTCATTTAGGCATTGGTTGCTAGGAGTAGCCTTATTTGATAGCTGGTTGCTAAGGAAAATTTCATTTGGGCATTGGTTGCTAGGAGTAGCCTTATTTGATAGCTGGTTGCTAAGGAAAATCTCATTTGGGCATTGGTTGCTAGGAGTAGTCTTATTTGATAGCTGGTTGCTAAGGAAAATTTCATTTAGGCATTGGTTGCTAGGAGTAGCCTTATTTGATAGCTGGTTGCTAAGGAAAATCTCATTTGGGCATTGGTTGCTAGGAGTAATCTTATTTGTTGTTGGTTGCTAGGGGTAAATCTAATTTAGGCATTGGTTGCTTGGTAAAATCAAGGTTGGGTTCTAGTTGCTAAGGAAGTCTATTAGTTATAAATAAAATCTATATATCTAATTTCAGTTGGACGAGCTAAAAGCCCGGAACGCAAAACTTCAAGTTGAAATCGAACAGCTTCGAACTTCTATACCGAAACACTCGAAAGATCTTTGCGGTAGGCTCGATCGTTTCCTATCCAATGAATATCCAGCTTGGTTTAGCGCCCTTAGCAACGGCACAGCAACAGCTGCTAAAGTTGGCGACGGCCTGCTTCGCGGCGTTAATAACGCTTCTGAACGGTTACTAAGGAAGCTGGGAAATTCGCCCGGAGGCGCATTGATGAAGAAGTTCACTAACGCTACGGTGAAATTGTTCAGAGAGCAGTTCGGCAGCCTAACAGGCCGGTTGCTAAGGAAGCTGCCGAAGCGCTATTTCGATTTTTCGACTGCCCCGTCGCCGCCGCCGGCCTATTCAACCGAGAATAATGACCAGAAACAGCCTGCCAATGATGAAGCTAAGGAGATGAAACTGGCCAAGGATTCCATTCCCACTGTTCCTATCGTTTTTGCCAAGAATGGCCAGTGCGTCCTTAGCAACGGCGTCAACGACGCCAACGACGATAGCGGCAAGGCGCGCGCCGCTCTGCGTTGGAGTCTGGACGGCCGGGCGGCGGCGCGAGCGCGCGAACGAAAATCTGACGCCAAAAAGATGAAGCATCATTTAAAGAAGCTGCGTCAGTTACGTCGGGGACAGAAAATTGCCGATAAGGATTGGTACGATCGCAGGCTGCAGGTGCGAACTGTTTCCTGATTTTGTTGTGCAGATTGACCCATTCTCTATGCATATTGACCCATTATCTATGCATATTGACCCATTCTCTATGCATATTGACCCATTATCTATGCATATTAACCCATTCTCTGTGCATATTGACCCATTCTCTATGCATATTAACCCATTCTCTATGCAGATTGACCCATTCTCTATGCATATTGACCCATTCTCTATGCATATTGACCCATTCTCTATGCATATTGACCCATTCTCTGTGCAGATTGACCCATTCTCTGTGCATATTGACCCATTCTCTATGCATATTGACCTATTCTGTGCAGATTGACCCATTCTCTGTGCAGATTGACCCATTCTCTATGCAGATTGACCCATTCTCTATGCAGATTGACCCATTCTCTGTGCATATTGACCCATTCTCTATGCATATTGACCTATTCTGTGCAGATTGACCCATTCTCTGTGCAGATTGACCCATTCTCTGTGCATATTGACCCATTCTCTATGCATATTGACCTATTCTGTGCAGATTGACCCATTCTCTGTGCAGATTGACCCATTCTCTATGCATATTGACCCATTCTCTATGCATATTGACCCATTCTCTATGCATATTGACCCATTCTCTGTGCAGATTGACCCATTCTCTGTGCATATTGACCCATTCTCTATGCATATTGACCTATTCTGTGCAGATTGACCCATTCTCTGTGCAGATTGACCCATTCTCTATGCAGATTGACCCATTCTCTATGCAGATTGACCCATTCTCTGTGCATATTGACCCATTCTCTGTGCAGATTGACCCATTCTCTATGCAGATTGACCCATTCTCTATGCAGATTGACCCATTCTCTGTGCAGATTGACCTATTCTCTATGCAGATTGACCCATTCTCTGTGCAGATTGACCCATTCTCTGTGCATATTGACCCATTCTCTATGCAGATTGACCCATTCTCTGTGCATATTGACCCATTCTCTGTGCAGATTGACCCATTCTCTATGCAGATTGACCCATTCTCTATGCAGATTGACCCATTCTCTGTGCAGATTGACCTATTCTCTATGCAGATTGACCCATTCTCTGTGCAGATTGACCTATTCTTTATATGCATATTGACCCATTCTCTGTGCAGATTGACCCATTCTCTATGCAGATTGACCCATTCTCTGTGCAGATTGACCTATTCTCTATGCAGATTGACCCATTCTCTGTGCAGATTGACCCATTCTCTGTGCAGATTGACCCATTCTCTGTGCAGATTGACCCATTCTCTATGCATATTGACCCATTCTCTATGCATATTGACCCATTCTCTATGCATATTGACCCATTCTCTGTGCAGATTGACCCATTCTCTGTGCATATTGACCCATTCTCTATGCATATTGACCTATTCTGTGCAGATTGACCCATTCTCTGTGCAGATTGACCCATTCTCTATGCAGATTGACCCATTCTCTATGCAGATTGACCCATTCTCTGTGCATATTGACCCATTCTCTGTGCAGATTGACCCATTCTCTGTGCAGATTGACCCATTCTCTATGCAGATTGACCCATTCTCTGTGCAGATTGACCTATTCTCTATGCAGATTGACCCATTCTCTGTGCAGATTGACCCATTCTCTGTGCATATTGACCCATTCTCTATGCAGATTGACCCATTCTCTGTGCATATTGACCCATTCTCTGTGCAGATTGACCCATTCTCTATGCAGATTGACCCATTCTCTATGCAGATTGACCCATTCTCTGTGCAGATTGACCTATTCTCTATGCAGATTGACCCATTCTCTGTGCAGATTGACCTATTCTTTATATGCATATTGACCCATTCTCTGTGCAGATTGACCCATTCTCTATGCAGATTGACCCATTCTCTGTGCAGATTGACCTATTCTCTATGCAGATTGACCCATTCTCTGTGCAGATTGACCTATTCTTTATATGCATATTGACCCATTCTCTGTGCAGATTGACCTATTCTTTATATGCATATTGACCCATCCCCTATACAGATTGACTCCTCCCCTGTGTAGATTGACCTCCTATATAAATTGACCCCTTCTCTATGCAAAGTGACCCCCCCCTCTCTTCTATGAACATTGACCCCTCCCCTTTTTTAACTGACCCCTTATTGTTCCACTTCTTTTCTGTATACATAAATTTCTATATTGATGACCCTGTCTAGATCCACCCCTTGCATATCTAAACCGGCCCATCTATTGTACATATAGGGTAAATTCAACCTTGTATAGACAATGCCCACCATCTCTACATAGCCAATTATCAATCGAACTAAAAACCAACAGGCCAGAGAAAAACTTCGCCAAAACGCACCAGCTGACCCAATAGCGAGGTCATCTACGACTACGATGACGACGATGATGACATTGTCGATCGCAGGCTGGAAATGAAAGAGCGCACTGCCGATCTGCAATGGGGCGTCGATAGACTCAAAGCTGTGATGGACAAAGTGGCTACCAGGCTGGCCAGACTCAAAGAGAAATTTCGCGAAGCTAAAAAGAAAAGACAGTCAAATTGAAGAGAAAAACAACTGAATTTTTTGTTGGATTTTGGGTTTACGTTTTAGGTGTTGGCGATATTGATAATTCGATTTGTCATTTCTGATTGACCATTATGCCATTTTCATTAAAGTGTCATTTTTTGATTGATCGAAGTGTCATTTTTGATTGATCGAAGTGCCATTTTTGATTGATCAAAGTGCCATTTTCGATTGATCAACATGCCATTTTTGGATGATTAAGGTTCCATTTGATTGATTGATCAAGGTGCCATTTTTGATTGATCAAGGTGCCATTGATTGATTGATCAAGGTGCTATTTTGATTGATCAAGGTGCCATTCTATTTATTGATCAAGGTGCCATTGATTGATTGATCAAGGTGCCATTTTTGATTGATCAAGGTGCCATTTTTGATTGATCAAGGTGCCATTTTTGATTGATCAAGGTGCCATTTTTGATTGATCAAGGTGCCATTTTGATTGATCAAGGTGCCATTTTGATTGATCAAGGTGCCATTTTGATTGATCAAGGTGCCATTTTTTATTGATCAAGGTGCCATTTTAATTGATCAAGGTGCCATTTTTAATTGATCAAGGTGCCATTTTAATTGATCAAGGTGCCATTTTAATTGATCAAGGTGCCATTTTAATTGATCAAGGTGCCATTTTTTATTGATCAAGGTGCCATTGATTGATTGATCAATGTGCCATTTTGATTGATCAAGGTGCCATTTTGATTGATCAAGGTGCCATTTTTGATTGATCAAGGTGCCATTGATTGATTGATCAATGTGCCATTTTGATTGATCAAGGTGCCATTTTGATTGATCAAGGTGCCATTTTGATTGATCAAGGTGCCATTTTGATTGATCAAGGTGCCATTTTTGATTGATCAAGGTGCCATTGATTGATTGATCAATGTGCCATTTTGATTGATCAAGGTGCCATTTTGATTGATCAAGGTGCCATTCTATTTATTAATCAAGGTGCCATTTTGATTGATCCAGGTGTCATTTTGATTGATCAAGGTGCCATTTGATTGATTGATCAAGGTGCCATTTGATTGATTGATCAAGGTGCCATTTGATTGATTGATCAAGGTGCCATTCTATTTATTGATCAAGGTGCCATTTTGATTGATTAATTACAAGCTAAGTTTTAGTAGTTTAATTTGTCAGAAAAAATATTAGTTAGGATGCCATTTGAATTATCAATTGTTTACATTTTTGTGTAGCTTATTAATTTTTGGCCTGCTAGTGATTACCCTTTTAAATATTAACCCGCTTAACTTAAATTTCTTTATATTATATTGAATAATTCAAACTGAGAAATAAATTTTCCCATAGAAAAAATAAAATGACGTTCTTTAATTTTTTTGTAAATATGCCATATTTTTGTAAATAATTTTTTCTTCCTTGTAAATTCGCAATTGTACATAGCAGAATACCGTGACGTCATCTATCATTGTTTAAACAGCTTGTTCTAAACTTGTAAAACAAAAAAATCATTATGCATATTCAGCATATATAAATAGTCCTGTATAATATCCTTTCTACTTTAAGTAATACTATTTGGTTTTGTGTACAGAAAGCGTGACGACTCACTCAACTATTTTGATTTGCGTTTCATTCTCTGCAAAAACTATAACTCTTTCCATATTTAGATATTTCTCATCATTTTTTCTGCATCAATTTTTACAAGAAAAATCGTTATCATCATTTCCATAAATAATCTGCATTGTTGAAATCTATTTTCTGAGAAAGCATCCTCTTTTGGAGTTGTCTATGTGCTTTGATGGCTACTCAATAGTAGTGCAGTAGCTTCATCGTTTTTTTAATGTATGATTACAATACTATTTTAGTTATTTATATATACACCCTCATTTGAGTTTATCTTATTTATCTAATTAACCTTCCTTTACTCTTTTGCTGAAATCTAGAAAATCTTATATTTTGCTCCTTATTATCGAGGTCGAGTTTATTATTTTTTAATTATAATTTATTTATACTTGGTTTTGGCAGAGTTCGCGTTATAAAAGTAAGCTAAGCTTTTAATTAATAATTTAAAACAATATTTTTGATTATTAAATAGCAAGTATACTGCAGATACTACTGATTATTCAGCAGAAACCGCGATTTTATCAGTATAATTTTTTGAAGTTAATTTCTTTGATTAGAAGATAAGGGAAGATAAGGGAGAGGATGGGGAAGATGAGAGAGAGGATAGGGAAGATAAGGGAGAGGATGGGGAAGATAGGGAGAAGATGGGGAAGATAAGGGAGAGGATGGGGAAGATGAGAGAGAGGATGGGGAAGATAAGGAAGAGGATAGGGAAAATAAGGGCATGGGGAAGATTGGGAGAAGATGAGGAAGATAAGGGAGAGGATGGGGAAGATAAGGGAGAGCATGGGGAAGATAAGGGAGAGCATGGGGAAGATAAGGGAGAGGATGGGAAAGTTAAGGGAGAGGATGGGGAAGATAAGGGAGAGGATGGGGAAGATAAGGGAGAGGATGGGGAAGATAAGGGAGAGGATGGGGAAGATAAGGGAGAGGATGGGGAAGATAAGGGAGAGGATGGGGAAGATAAGGGAGAGGATGGGGAAGATAAGGAAGAGGATAGGGAAGATAAGGGCATGGGGAAGATTGGGAGAGGATGGGGAGGATAAGGGAGAGGATGGGGAAGATACACAGAGGATGGGGAAGATAAGGGAGAGGATGGGGAAGATAAGGGAGAGGATGGGGAAGATAAGGGAGAGGATGGGGAAGATAAGGAAGAGGATAGGGAAGATAAGGGCATGGGGAAGATTGGGAGAGGATGGGGAGGATAAGGGAGAGGATGGGGAAGATAAGGGAGAGGATGGGTAAGATAAGGGAGAGGATGGGGAAGATAAGGGAGAGGATGGGGAAGATAAGGGAGAGCATGGGGAAGATAAGGGAGAGGATGGGAAAGTTAAGGGAGAGGATGGGGAAGATAAGGGAGAGGATGGGTAAGATAAGGGAGAGGATGGGGAGGATAAGGGAGTATTAAGGAGCAAATGAGAGTAGATAGGGAAGATAAAAAAAACATAGGAAAGAAAGAGCGTATATAAATGAACTAAAGCCTATTTCGCAAATAACACATTGCATGCTTACTAAACGGTGATTAAAATTGCCAAGGAGTCATAAAAAACAAAGTCTAAGCAACTTCATAGCAACCAGCTCTTATCATGAGCGAGCAAGATGAGCAGGAGCAGAAACTGCATCAAGATGAGCAGGAACAGGAACCGCAACAACAGCAGGAGAAGCTGGAGCTACAGAAGCAGTCTGAAGAGAGTATTACTGTTGAGCAAATAGAGCAGCCCAAAGATATCGCTGGTTCATCATCAGGGAGTAACTCTGCTCCAGTGGTAGCTGCTGAAAGGTACAGTCAATGTTAAAAAACGAATATAATAGTATAATTGGGTGTTCTCCTTAGCAACGGAATCAAGTATGGACGTACTCGTAGTTTTCGATTACCTTAGCAACAAATGCTAGCATCGGTATCCCTTAGCAACGAATGCTTGCATCAGTGTCGCTTAGCAACGGATGCCTCCTTAGCAACGGATGCTTGCATCGGTGTCCCTTAGCAACAGATGTTTATATCAGTGTCAATGAGCCTCTTCACGGCAATCGGTTCTAGAACCAGAATAAATTCGAGTTCTAGAACCAGAACCAGTGTGAAATAAGGAGCTTCGAACCCATTTTATGTTTGACAGTCTTTACAATTTATTTTGTCGTTCTTTGACTTTGTTTCCTCTTGGATATGACAAAAAAGGAATAATTATATAACAATAATAAAAAATTGACGATTTCAAATATATTTTACTGTTAAAGTGTAAACATGACAATGGTTCGAGAAAATTTCTCGAACCATATTCTAGAACCAGAACCATGTTCCAGAACTGATTCTGTTTTTTCAAACCATCAATATGAAGAGCATCGAACCGGTTTGGAACCGGTTCTGTTTTTCGAACCGGCGATATGAAGAGGCTCCCTTAGTAATGGATGCTTGCATCCATGTCCCTTAGCAACTGATGTTTCTATCGGTGTCCCTTAGCAACGGATGCTTGCATCAGTGTCCCTTAGTATTGGATACTTGCATCGGTGTGCCTGCCTTAGCCACGGATACTTGCATCGGTGTCCCTTACCAACGGATGTTTTTATCGGTATCCCTTAGCAACGCGATGCTTTCATCGGTGTTCCTTAGTATTGGATACTTGCATCGGTATCCCTTAGCAACGGATACTTGCATCGGTGTCCCTTACCAACGGATGTTTTTATCGGTATCCCTTAGCAACGCGATGCTTTCACCGGTGTCCCTTTGCAACTTATGCTTGTATCGATGTCCTCTAGCAACAGGAAATATCTTCATTCTATTCACCCCTATCTAACACTAATAGCATGCCTTTTTTAGCAACACTTTGTTAAAACATTAAATTCGTCTCCTTGGCAACCAAAAATAGTTAAAGCGTCTCGCCCTTTATTGAAAACAGAAGCACCAATGCCAGTTACATTGACAGCGCCGGGACTGACTCCTCAGACATCTACCATGTCAAATGGATTCGCCACGCTGGCAAGCAGCACCCGGTGGTGACACAGAACATCAACGGACCGTGTCCCTGCTGGCCATCGCCAACATCCTCCTGCTAAGAGGGACTATTAGCCTGCCATCCGGTTGCGATTATGTTGCCTCGCAAGATTTGATGCAGCGCCTTGGCGATGCCCTTCTCGACATTGTTACTAGGCAGCAACAGTCTAATGCCGGGAATAAAGACGAGCAGAATAATTTGGAACAGCTGGTTGGCGACTCCTTGTCTCTATTCCCGAGACTTCAGACTGGACTGGATATTAATATCGGATTCTCTGGGTGAGCTGGGGCTGGGGAGAGGCTAGATTAGAGGGTGGGATGGGGTAGATTAGAGAGTGGGAAGAGGGTAAATTAGAGAGTGGGAAGAGGGTAAATTAGAGAGTGGGAAGAGGGTAAATTAGAGGGTGGGAAGAGGGTAGATTAGAGGATGGGAAGAGGGTAGATTAGAGGGTGGGAAGAGGGTAGATTAGAGGATGGGAAGAGGGTAGATTAGAGGGTGGGAAGAGGGTAGATTAGAGGGTGGGAAGAGAGTAGATTAGAGGGTGGGAAGAGTAAAGAAGTGCGTGGAGTGTGGGCAAGAGGTTATTATGTCACATTTTATAATTATAACAAATTTACGGTTAATTTATTCTTTCAGCTACTCGAAATTTGAGTACACCCCCGAGTTGGACATATTCGACCGATTCAACATCGAGTTGGTTCACGGCTGGGTGCTGGATCCGCAGCAGTGCGATGTTGCTCAGTTTATCGAGCAGTTGACTTATAATCAGTTGGTTGAGAAGATCATCACGGCTAAGAATGGCGAAGATCAAGAATTGCTGGCTCAGGGTAAGAGGCAGAACATTTTACTCTTACGCTACATACGTGACAATTTTAAACTTCAATTATTTTTCACTTTTGTTTGCAGCAATTGCGGCTGAAGAATTCCTAAATTGCAGCTCCAATCAGCTGACTGTGTTCGGTTTATGGCAGTTAACCGAATCGTTGAAGGAGGGATCGCTGTGCGTGCTGTTCAGGAATAACCATTTCTCGACCTTGACTAAGCACCAGGTGACTAACTCTAACTCTGAAGATCATTTGGGCTTTCCACTGTCACAGATTCTCGAGGTTATTTGGGTTTTCCACGACCATTCACTCTTAAATCTCAGGTTTAGTGATGGGTGCTTTCCGCTGCCACTGACTCTCAAGGTCATTGGGATTTCCGCTGTCACTGACTCTCAAGGTCATTAGGATTTCCGCTGCCACTAACTCTCAAGGTCATTGGGATTTCCGCTGTCACTGACTCTCAAGGTCATTGGGGTTTCCGCTGCCACTGACTCTCAAGGTCATTGGGATTTCCGCTGTCACTGACTCTCAAGGTCATTGG
>NIVC01001777.1:29428-154428 GCA_002269645.1 Macrostomum lignano | reverse complement strand
TGCTAAAGCCCCTTGGTGCTAAAGCCCCTTGGTGCTAAAGCCCCTTGGTGCTAAAGCCCCTTGGTGCTAAAGCCCCTTGGTGCTAAAGCCCCTTGGTGCTAAAGCCCCTTGGTGCTAAAGCCCCTTGGTGCTAAAGCCCCTTGGTGCTAAAGCCCCTTGGTGCTAAAGCCCCTTGGTGCTAAAGCCCCTTGGTGCTAAAGCCCCTTGGTGCTAAAGCCCCTTGGTGCTAAAGCCCCTTGGTGCTAAAGCCCCTTGGTGCTAAAGCCCCTTGGTGCTAAAGCCCCTTGGTGCTAAAGCCCCTTGGTGCTAAAGCCCCTTGGTGCTAAAGCCCCTTGGTGCTAAAGCCCCTTGGTGCTAAAGCCCCTTGGTGCTAAAGCCCCTTGGTGCTAAAGCCCCTTGGTGCTAAAGCCCCTTGGTGCTAAAGCCCCTTGGTGCTAAAGCCCCTTGGTGCTAAAGCCCCTTGGTGCTAAAGCCCCTTGGTGCTAAAGCCCCTTGGTGCTAAAGCCCCTTGGTGCTAAAGCCCCTTGGTGCTAAAGCCCCTTGGTGCTAAAGCCCCTTGGTGCTAAAGCCCCTTGGTGCTAAAGCCCCTTGGTGCTAAAGCCCCTTGGTGCTAAAGCCCCTTGGTGCTAAAGCCCCTTGGTGCTAAAGCCCCTTGGTGCTAAAGCCCCTTGGTGCTAAAGCCCCTTGGTGCTAAAGCCCCTTGGTGCTAAAGCCCCTTGGTGCTAAAGCCCCTTGGTGCTAAAGCCCCTTGGTGCTAAAGCCCCTTGGTGCTAAAGCCCCTTGGTGCTAAAGCCCCTTGGTGCTAAAGCCCCTTGGTGCTAAAGCCCCTTGGTGCTAAAGCCCCTTGGTGCTAAAGCCCCTTGGTGCTAAAGCCCCTTGGTGCTAAAGCCCCTTGGTGCTAAAGCCCCTTGGTGCTAAAGCCCCTTGGTGCTAAAGCCCCTTGGTGCTAAAGCCCCTTGGTGCTAAAGCCCCTTGGTGCTAAAGCCCCTTGGTGCTAAAGCCCCTTGGTGCTAAAGCCCCTTGGTGCTAAAGCCCCTTGGTGCTAAAGCCCCTTGGTGCTAAAGCCCTTGGTGCTAAAGCCCCTTGGTGCTAAAGCCCCTTGGTGCTAAAGCCCCTTGGTGCTAAAGCCCCTTGGTGCTAAAGCCCCTTGGTGCTAAAGCCCCTTGGTGCTAAAGCCCCTTGGTGCTAAAGCCCCTTGGTGCTAAAGCCCCTTGGTGCTAAAGCCCCTTGGTGCTAAAGCCCCTTGGTGCTAAAGCCCCTTGGTGCTAAAGCCCCTTGGTGCTAAAGCCCCTTGGTGCTAAAGCCCCTTGGTGCTAAAGCCCCTTGGTGCTAAAGCCCCTTGGTGCTAAAGCCCCTTGGTGCTAAAGCCCCTTGGTGCTAAAGCCCCTTGGTGCTAAAGCCCCTTGGTGCTAAAGCCCCTTGGTGCTAAAGCCCCTTGGTGCTAAAGCCCCTTGGTGCTAAAGCCCCTTGGTGCTAAAGCCCCTTGGTGCTAAAGCCCCTTGGTGTCCCTGAGTTACGAAAACCGTAGTAAAAATATAGTATAAAACATCATTGATGCGCTAACTGAACAGCCTTATAATTAGTGCCCCCAAGAAATTATTGCCATTCCGAATTCTCGTTCAAATAATGCTCCCTCTGACCAACTGCGGATCGTAAAGACTTTCTAGGAGCATTTCTTTCTTTCCTGCGCCATGCCCTGGGGCAGGTTTCTGTTCCACCGTGGAAATTTCCTATTCGTCTGCTGCACTTTTCACGCCCGCGGATCCGTCGGAGTCGTGACGTGGCGCGGATTGTGCGATGGGCACGTCTGGGAGTTGCACACTGAATCTGCTTTGTAACGGATGGATCAGGTTCTTGTAGAGGTTTTCGGGTTTTTCGGGGCTTGGGGAAGCATTCCAGGAGCTCGAACCCGAACTTTACCCCCAAGATTTTTAAAGTTATCTAGGGAAACAAATTTTGATTTTTTGTCAAACTTGAAATCACGAACGCAGAGAGTTCGCAGAGTTGTTTTACCTTAGCGCTAAATGGAGTTTGGCCATAGACAAATCCGGTCGAGATAACCCGGAGCGTTGCTTGCCTGCCTGTCTTGTGCAGAATTTCAGTGAAAATATTGCTTGATAAACTTGTGAGCGCCCGCTCGAGGGGAACGCATGCTTGTTTTATTTGAAATTCGGAACTCCGAAGTTGAGATATTTGGGTGGGCGCCTCTGTCTCCGAGTTGGCGGCCCCTGTCTCTTGGTGGGCGCCCCCGTCTTTTGGTGGGCGCCCCCGTCTCTTGGTGGGCGCCCCCGTCTCTTGGTGGGCGCCCCCGTCTCTTGGTGGGCGCCCCCGTCTCTTGGTGGGCGCCCCCGTCTCTTGGTGGGCGTCCCTGTCTCTTGGTGGGCGCCCCCGTCTCTTGGTGGGCGTCCCTGTCTCTTGGTGGGCGCCCCCGTCTCTTGGTGGGCGTCCCTGTCTCTTGGTGGGCGTCCCTGTCTCTTGGTGGGCGTCCCTTGTCTCTTGGTGGGCGTCCCTGTCTCTTGGTGGGCGCCCCTGTCTCTTGGTGGGCGTCCCTGTCTCTTGGTGGGCGCCCCCGTCTCTTGGTGGGCGCCCCTGTCTCTTGGTGGGCGGCCCCTGTCTCTTGGTGGGCGGCCCCTGTCTCTTGGTGGGCGCCTTTGTCTCTTGGTGGGCGCCTTTGTCTCTTGGTGGGCCCCTGTCTCTTGGTGGGCGCCCCTGTCTCTTGGTGGGCGCCCCTGTCTCTTGGTGGGCGCCCCTGTCTCTTGGTGGGCGCCCTGTCTATTGGTGGGCGCCCCTGTCTCTTGGTGGGCGTCCCTGTCTCTTGGTGGGCGCCCCTGTCTCTTGGTGGGCGCCCCTGTCTCTTGGTGGGCGCCCCTGTCTCTTGGTGGGCGCCCTGTCTCTTGATAGGCCCCTGTCTCTTGGTGGGCGCCTTTGTCTCGTGGTGGGCGCCTGTCTCTGCAATTAGCCTTTCAGTTTACACAATTTCTCAAAGAATTATATAACACAAGGCTTTGCTTTCTTTTAAATTGAAACAGCATACCTGTAATAAATTTAAAAAATTACCAGACTATCACCCAAGCAAATATTTGCATTAATTCGCAAAATATTTTTCTGCAATTTGTTTCTATAGCAATCTTTTTTCTGGATCGCATTACACTTCGGGAATCTATAGGCTACTTGCAAATACTCTAAGCAACTAATGAGCTGGATAACTGGAATCCGACATAGTTAAAAAAATTACTGTTTACCAAGCGCACATTGGTAAACAGTAGATGAAGTTGCTGTTAATGCCACTTACTAATGGCACCTTACTGGCTATTAGAATCAATTAGGCATCCATTTATCGATAAAAAGAACTTAGTTGGGCTGCCTTGATTGGCAAATGCATATTTAGTATCTGTGGCTGGGTGACTTGTGAATCTGCCTTGACGCGAATTACTTATTTATTTACAATATTTCTGGGTTGCACTTTATCTAATTCTTATCAGCTCGCAACTCGTCAGCGACCCGTGAGGACTGCGGTACGTGTATTTTGTTATTTTCAGAGCCTCTTGGCTCCTGAACTCTAACTCTGCTCCTATAACTGCTCTGCTTCTTCCACTGCACTCTGCTCTAGTGTACTCTACTCTACCATCTAGTCTACTCTTTTCTGCGTCTCTACTCTACCATATACTCTACCCTCCTCCGTCTCTACTCTACCATCTAGCCTACCCTCCTCCAACTCTACTCTACCCTCCTCCGTCTCTACTCTACAATCTACTCTACCCTCCTCCGTCTCTACTCTACAATCTACTCTACCCTCCTCCGTCTCTACTCTACAATCTACTCTACCCTCCTCCGTCTCTACTCTACCATCTAGCCTACCCTCCTCCAACTCTACTCTACCCTCCTCCGTCTCTACTCTACCCTCCTCCGTCTCTACTCTACAATCTACTCTACCCTCCTCCGTCTCTACTCTACAATCTACTCTACCCTCCTCCGTCTCTACTCTACCCTCCTCCGTCTCTACTCTACAATCTACTCTACCCTCCTCCGTCTCTACTCTACAATCTACTCTACCCTCCTCCGTCTCTACTCTACAATCTACTCTACCCTCCTCCGTCTCTACTCTACAATCTACTCTACCCTCCTCCGTCTCTACTCTACCATCTACTCTACCCTCCTCCGTCTCTACTCTACAATCTACTCTACCCTCCTCCGTCTCTACTCTACCATCTACTCTACCCTCCTCCGTCTCTACTCTACCATCTACTCTACCCTCCTCCGTCTCTACTCTACCATCTACTCTGCTCTCCTCCGTTTTTGGTCTACCATCTGCTCTGCTCACTCCTTCTACCTTAGCTCTACAATTGTTTGCAGTACCATATTTTATCTACTCTCTCTTACTCTCATCTCTTTCTACTATTATCTGCTTTTCTCTCTATAGGCACCACTGCTTGCTACTCGCAAGTAATTTTTTATCAAAAAATTCGGCCATAAATTTCCAACAAAATCTCCGCAAATTTCATCGCAAAGTTTTTGCGCCGGACTCGAGTGCCCCTGATCTTATCGCCTATACACGGCTGACTCCTTCAAGGCCTACAGACCATTAGTTCAATCCGATGCCTTCTATTGGATAAGACCCTCTTCCCCAAATCTCGACCTCCCCACCCCATAGCAACCGTTTCGCTTATGGGGAAGGGGGAGAGAGATATAACTGCTTGAATATCGGGCGCATGCATGCAGAACCCCAGACGCGGCAGCACCTTCGAGAACACCACTGTGCGATAACGCCAGACTAACGACAGCTTTGATAAATAAAAGTCGAACCAACCACTGGAAAATCTCGTTTTGGTTTTATTGTTTAAGATATCCCATTAATCTGATAAATACTTGGTTTCACGGGTGAGTTTCTCACGCTTGACTGTGCTGTCGGCTGCTTCTCAGAGCAGAGAGAGTGCGAACTGGAAACGAAAGAAGAGGGGGAAAAAGAGAGGGGGAGAAAGAGAGGGGAAAAAGAGAGGGGGGAAAGAGAGGGGGAGAAAGAGAGGGGGAGAAAGAGAGGGAGAGAGAGAGAGGCGGAGAAAGAGAGGGGAGAAAGAGAGGGGGAGAAAGAGAGGGGGAGAAAGAGAGGGGGAGAAGGAGAGGGGGAGAAAGAGAGGAGGAGAAAGAGAGGGGGAGAAAGAGAGAGGCGGAGAAAGAGAGGAGGAGAAAGAGAGGAGGAGAAAGAGAGGCGGAGAAAGAGAGGCAGAGAAAGAGAGGAGGAGAAAGAGAGGAGGAGAAAGAGAGGCGGAGAAAGAGAGGCGGAGAAAGAGAGAGGCGGAGAAAGAGAGAGGCGGAGAAAGAGAGAGGCGGAGAAAGAGAGGCAGAGAAAGAGGCGGAGAAAGAGAGGAGGAGAAAGAGAGGAGGAGAAAGAGAGGCGGAGAAAGAGAGGCGGAGAAAGAGAGGCGGAGAAAGAGAGGAGGAGAAAGAGAGGCGGAGAAAGAGAGGAGGAGAAAGAGAGGAGGAGAAAGAGAGGCGGAGAAAGAGAGGCGGAGAAAGAGAAGCGGAGAAAGAGAGGCGGAAAAAGAGAGGCGGAGAAAGAGAGAGGCAGAGAAAGAGAGGCGGAGAAAGAGAGAGGCAGAGAAAGAGAGGCGGAGAAAGAGAGGCGGAGAAAGAGAGGCGGAGAAAGAGAGAGGCAGAGAAAGAGGCGGAGAAAGAGAGGCAGAGAAAGAGAGGCAGAGAAAGAGAGGCAGAGAAAGAGAGGTAGAGAAAGAGAGGCGGAGAAAGAGAGGCGGAGAAAGAGAGGCAGAGAAAGAGAGGCAGAGAAAGAGAGGCAGAGAAAGAGAGGTAGAGAAAGAGAGGCGGAGAAAGAGAGGCGGAGAAAGAGAGGCGGAGAAAGAGAGGCGGAGAAAGAGAGAGGCAGAGAAAGAGAGGCGGAGAAAGAGAGAGGCAGAGAAAGAGGCGGAGAGAGAGAGGCGGAGAAAGAGAGGCGGAGAAAGAGAGGCGGAGAAAGAGAGGCGGAGAAAGAGAGAGGCAGAGAAAGAGGCGGAGAAAGAGAGGCAGAGAAAGGCAGTAGAGAGTGCCATAGTCATAGCTGTCCAATTGGGAAACGAGCATTAGAATAAAAAAGTTGCAGCAAAATATTTTCAACTTTGTTTCGTGTCAACTTTTCTGCTTTTTGCAAGTATGAGTAAAACTGCATGCTTTCGAGAGCAAGGGCGCCTCTTATTGCCATTCAAATTGATTTATTGAACTTGACAGTTGATGATTGCAAGACCAGCTATAATTTGCTGTCGAGACAAAAATTCATGTTGCAATATAATTTGATTATTCGACTTTCATCTTATTTCTAATGAAAACGCCAAGCTGTCTCAGGCACAGGAACTTGTTTTTTCTGTTAAAGCAATTTTTTAGCTTTTATAACTGAGTTTGACCTAATAATATAGTAAACAAATTATCAACACTCAACTCCATCTGAGGGGAATTAGGAAATCTATAAATCTGGTGGAAACAGACACATAATTAAATGGTAAATGTACTTAAAATTGTAGGGGATAAAGGGCATAATCATGAAGTTGAGATGAGAGAAATTTTCTGTTAACAATGCTCAAAACAGATGTTCCAGCTGGTTAAGAGGGAAAATAGAAGTTGAAAAACTGCTTTACCGAGGACTAGGACAGAGGGAGAGAGGGGACAGAGGGTAAAGAGGGAACAGAGGGAAGAGAGAGAGAAGGGAGGGGAGGGTGAATAGGAGAAAGAGGGAAGAGAGAGGGCACAGAGGGGAGAGAGGGGACAGATGGGTTAGAGGGGAAAGAGGGGAAAGATGGGTAGAGGGTAAAGAGGGGACAGATGGGAAAGAGGGTAAAGGGGGGACAGATGGGAAAGAGGGTAAAGAGGGGAAAAAAGGTAAGGGATTAGAAGGTAAAGAGGGGACAGATGGGAAAGAGGGTAAAGAGGGGAAAAAGGTAAGGGATTAGAGGGTAAAGAGGGGAAAGATGGGAAAGAGGGTAAAGAGGGGAAAAAGGTGAGGGATTAGAGGGTAAAGAGGGGACAGATGGGAAAGAGGGTAAAGAGGGGAAAAAGGTAAGGGATTAGAGGGTAAAGAGGGGAAAGATGGGTAGAGGGTGAAGAGGGGACAGATGGGAAAGAGGGTAAAGGGGGGACAGATGGGAAATAGGGTAAAGGGGGGACAGATGGGAAAGAGGGTAAAGGGGGGACAGATGGGAAATAGGGTAAAGGGGGGACAGATGGGAAAGAGGGTAAAGAGGGGAAAAAGGTAAGGGATTAGAGGGTAAAGAGGGGACAGATGGGAAAGAGGGTAAAGAGGGGAAAAAAGGTAAGGGATTAGAGGGTAAAGAGGGGACAGAGGAGAGAGGGGGTATAGTGGGAAGAGAGGTCACACAGGGGAGAGAGGGGAGAGATAAGGGAAGAAAGGGGAGCTGGAAAAGCAGGGAGGTGGCGAGAACGCAGTGAAATGTCCAGAGTCAAAGCGCGGGGGGGCATTAAACCCAGTCTATTCTGCATCAAAAGCAGCAGCAAACTACAAGCCAATGAACGCGGCCATAAAGTTAATGCCTAAGAGTCAAGAATGATCTTTTAGGATACGAGACGCAACACAGACTGATAGGCTTTTATCTTGAAGTAACAAGAATTTAAAGCCAGGTTTCTATGGACAGTTCAGTAGGGAGGAATCCGCATTAGCATCAGAGCATGGCTGTTGCCCATCTGACAAAATAGCAGATGCGGTGGCCTAAAAGATGGGCAGTCGATTTTTCTGCCCAAATTTTCAGCGACATTGGCGCCTGGCGCAATATGCACAGATCAGCGCTTTGATGAAGGGAAACACAGAGAGGATTTTGCCTATTATTGAAATTCAAAACACGATCACTGAGACGGACGCGGCGCTCCTGAAATATTCAAGACCTGCGTGTCTGCAGTCACGAGGCTCTTCTAAGTCATACATCTAATTCGAATTCCTAATCTCCCCTCTCTGTCTCATCCAAAATCGCACTCAATGTCTCATCCATTATCTCACTCGCTGTCTCACCCCTAATCTCACTCCCTGTCTCACCACTAATCTCACTCCCTGTCTCATTCCTAATCTCACTCCCTGTCTCGTTCCTAATCTCACTTCCTGTCTCATTCCTAATCTCACTCCCTGTCTCGTTCCTAATCTCACTCCCTGTCTCGTTCCTAATCTTACTCCCTGTCTCGTTCCTAATCTTACTCCCTGTCTCACCCCTAATCTCACTCCCTGTCTCATCCGTAATCTCACTCCTTGTCTCATTCCTAATCTAACTTCCTGTCTCATTCTTAATCTCACTCCCTGTCTCGTTCCTAATCTAACTTCCTGTCTCACCCCTAATCTCACTCCCTGTCTCGTTCCTAATCTCACTCCCTGTCTCATTCCTAATCTAAAACTTCCTGTCTCATTCCTAATCTCAGTCCCTTTCTCATTCCTAATCTCACTCTCTGTCTCATCCCTAATCTCATTCCCTGTCTCACCCCTAATCTCACTCCCTGTCTCACCCCTAATCTCACTCCCTGTCTCACCACTAATCTCACCCCTGTCTCACCACTAATCTCACTCTCTGTCTCACCCCTAATCTTACTCCCTGTCTCACCCCTAATCTCAGTCCCTGTCTCACCCCTAATCTCACTCCCTGTCTCACCACTAATCTCACTCCCTGTCTCACCACTAATCTCACTCTCTGTCTCACCCCTAATCTCACTCCCTGTCTCACCCCTAATCTCAGTCCCTGTCTCACCCCTAATCTCACTCCCTGTCTCACCACTAATCTCACTCTCTGTCTCAGCACTAATTTCACTCCCTGTCTCACCACTAATCTCACTCTCTGTCTCACCCCTAATCTCACTCCCTGTCTCACCCCTAATCTCAGTCCCTGTCTCACCCCTAATCTCACTCCCTGTCTCAGCACTAGTCTAACTTTAAGACTCCCGCTTTCCTCCTGACGGAAGCTTTCTGCCTAAAGTTTTATTGACATTTTGCGAGCCAACACAATAGGCTGGATCATTATCGCAACTGAATGCCCCCCACTCAGTCGCTGCCGGTACATCTCCAGCAGCCCTCCCCTCTTAACACCTTGGCTGTCTCCACTCCTGGGACAGCCCGAGAATGTTCGCATTCATTTGGCTTATTGTGTTTAAACTTGCATGAGGGCCACGACCTGCATTTTTGTTAACAGGTAGCACCTGTCGCTGTTAGGGCTGTGGATTTATGGCTCAATAATAAGTAGAAATATGCACACGTCTTTAAACTATAAAATAGTGGGTCTGCTATCTATGAACAATGGGTTAGAAATGAAGCGGACAATGATATAGACAGACTTAGACGATGAGAGTGGGAATGAGAAAGTGAGACTGAGACTGGGAGATAGATTGGCAGTGAGAGAGTGAGAAATTGAGAGGGAGACTAAGAGTGAGAGTGAAAGACTGAAAATGAGGCTAGGAGTGAGACTGAGTGAGATCGAGAGAGTGAGAGTGAGAGTGAGACTGAGAGAGTGAGACTGAGAGTGAGAGTGAGAGAGCGAGACTGAGAGTGAGACCAAGTGAGATTGAGAGAGTGAGACTGAGAGTGAGACTGAGAGAGTGAGACTGAGAGTGAGAGTGAGAGAGCGAGACTGAGAGTGAGACCAAGTGAGATTGAGAGAGTGAGACTGAGAGTGAGACTGAGAGAGTGAGACTAAGAGTGAGACTGAGTGAGATTGAGAGAGCGAGACTGAGAGTGAGAGTGAGAGAGCGAGACTGAGAATGAGACTGAGAGTGAGACTGAGAGAGTGAGACTGAGAATGAGACTGAGAGTGAGACTGAGAGAGTGAGACTGAGAGTGAGACTGAAAGAGTGAGACTGAGAGTGAGACTGAAAGAGTGAGACTGGGAGTGAGACCAAGTGAGATTGAGAGAGTGAGACTGAGAGAGTGAGACTGAGAGTGAGACTAAGAGTGAGACTGAGTAAGATTGAGAGAGCGAGACTGAGACTGAGAGTGAGAGTGAGAGAGCGAGACTGAGAATGAGACTGAGAGTGAGACTGAAAGAGTGAGACTGAGAGTGAGACCAAGTGAGATTGAGAGAGTGAGACTGAGAGAGTGGACTGAAAGTGGGACTGAGAGTGAGAAGACTGAGACTGAGACTGAGACTGAGACTGAGACGGAGTCAGAGGCCAGCAGTAATGAGGCCATACTCAAAAGGGAGCTGAAAAATTCGGCACAAGAAAGCCCTCCACCTTTCATTCCCATTTAAATTCCTAGTTTTTCCCCGGCCTTTAAAGTTCCTCATCAAAGTTCGGTGTTGAATTTCCCTTGAAATACTTGATTGCTGATGGGGTCGAGTTACTGGTCTCGTTTTCTGGTGCTATGGCAACTGCGGTTTGTGGGATAATGTGCTAATAACTGCGGAAACAAATCACATAGAATCCCATAAAAATTTTATCATATCTTAATAAAAACTTCATTGCATCGCAAACAAAACCCATAGAATCTCAATACAAATTCCATAGACCATACGAATCCCATATACCATACGAATCCCATAGACCATACGAATTCCATAGACCATACGAATCCCATAGACCATACGAATCCCATAGACCATACGAATCTCATAGACCATACGAATCCCATAGACCATACGAATCCCAAAAAAATCCCATAAAAAACCCACAGAATCTCGTTGAATCTCTAAAAATCCCACAGAATCCCGTAGAATCCCTAAAAATCCCACAGAATCCCATAAAAATCCCACAGAATCCCATAAAAATCCCACAGAATCCCATAAAAATCACACAAAAGCCCACAGAGTCCCAACTAGATACCACAGAGACGAGCAGAGCCTTACATACATAAGCCGCTATCGAATCCCGCAGGACACACCGATCGGCGCAATGTCCACCGCAGAGCCTCCAAGCATGCGCTGCAACACCCCGTGCGCCTGCGAGCTCCGCCTGCCAGCAGGCCTCTCCGCTCCCTACCAGCTGACATTTCGCGGCGAAAACCGTCTGGTGAACTTTTCCACCTCTGACTCGGCCTGCACTCTCGGACACGAGATTCCGGCCAACACCTCTTGGCAAGACCGGACTAACCAGGATGTTGTCAAGGTGTTGCTAAGCACCTATATGGCTCCGCCGGTGATTGTTATCACCCTGGTAACCAATCTGCTCATCTGCATTGTGCTCACCAGGAAGCACATGGTCAGCCCTACTAACATTATTCTGCTGTCAATGGCCCTGGCTGATATGCTGACGGGTGAGTACTCGTATGCGGCAGCGCTGGGGTGGGGTTGGTAGATTGATAGTAGATTGATGGTAGATTGATAGTAGATTAGTGGTAGATTAATGGTAGATGGATGGTAGATTGATGGTAGATTGATGATAGATTGATGGTAGATTGATGGTGGATTGTTGGTAGGTTGATAGTAGATTGATAGTAGATTGATAGTAGATTGATAGTAGATTGATGGTAGATTGATAGTAGATTAGTGGTAGATTGATGGTAGATTGATAGTAGATTAGTGGTAGATTGATGGTAGATTGATAGTAGATTAGTGGTAGATTGATGGTAGATTGATAGTAGATTGATAGTAGATTGATGGTAGATTGATAGTAGATTAGTGGTAGATTGATGGTAGATTGATAGTAGATTGATAGTAGATTGATAGTAGATTGATGGTAGATTGATGGTAGATTGATAGTAGATTGATAGTAGATTGATGGTAGATTGATGGTAGATTGATGGTGGATTGATGGTAGATTGATGGTGGATTGTTGGTAGATTGCTGGTAGATTGATGGTGGATTGTTGGTAGATTGCTGGTAGATTGATAGTAGATTGATAGTAGATTGATAGTAGATTGATGATATATTGACGGTAGATTGATGGTGGATTGATAGTAGATTGATAGTAGATTGCATTTGCATTCTCGCACACCAGACAATTAAATGCACAAAACCAAATGCTGGATACGATTGCTGATGTGGAAGATTTCCCAAAAAATCAACTGCTTTCTTGAGTAGATTACGGGTTGACAAAATAAAACGTGCTCCGAAATTATCGCTGCATCAACAGCTGACAGATGGCGGGCATGGATGGCTGCTCACGAATTTGGGTTCGCGATAAACACGAACAGAAGCTGCGGAGGCCAGGTGCAAGAGTGATAAATGTTTCATGGCAAGGTTATGAAGGTACGAATAGGCTAAAAGGAAATAATGTGAGATAGAGCGAGACACAGATGGGACAGATAAAGAGATAAAGACAGCTGAGACAAAGACACGGGTAAAAGGGATAAGTGCACAGGTAAAGGGGGACAGACACACAGGGGTAAGAGACAGACACACAGGGGTAAGAGACAGACACACAGGGGTAAGAGACAGACACACAGGGGTAAGAGACAGACACACAGGGGTAAGAGACAGACACACAAGGGTAAGAGACAGACACACAGGGGTAAGAGACAGACACACAGGGGTAAGAGACAGACACACAGGGGTAAGAGACAGGCACACAGGTAAAAGGGACAGACACACAGGAAAAAGGACACAGGCACACAGGTAAAAGGTACAGACACACAGGAAAAAGGACACAGGCACACAGATAAAAGGTACAGACACACAGGTAAAAAGGATATCTGCCTAGGTAAAAGGGACAGACACCGGTCACTAAGGAAGGTACATAGGAACATAAGACTAAAATACCGGTCAAACCTAAGAGATTTAGTATATTGTGATTAATATCTACAAAAGCAGAAAGTGTTAAGACAAAGACAGGAAATGGAGACAAAATTCTGGAGCTTAATGTAGCAGACCGCGAAAAATCATATAATAGCAACTCTGTTTTCAATCTACTATTAATTAAAGTCATTTACCTCGGATAGTTTAATTAGAAAATTATAACAAATGGCTGTTATCTTGCGGAGCGGTAACTAATAAACTTATAAGAATTGAACTCAAAATTGAAAAATATAATTTCAATTTCATTTGTCAAGGGATTTCAGTTACCTGCAGCAAATATGGCATATTGCGTGATGGATTATATAAAAGCCCATGGACTCATTTCTTCGATACATGTAGCTACAGGGCAAATGTCAATCAAGCCTTGGTTCGTGACTAACGGACAACTGACACGTGTGGGATTATAGGGTCAGAGTTAACCAGAAAAAGTGATTTTTCAATCTGACTTGTCAAAGATAATTCAGAGGCTGGGCGGAGTCCGCGCTCTTCGAATTTTATTTTTACGGCTTCTGCTAAAAGCATCAACTGGAGAAGAAAATTAAAGCCGTTGCTGCCTTTTCCTCTCAGGACTTGGGCTCTGCATAACTCACTGCAGAGTTGCCTCACTGCCCTGTCTCTTTATCACACCTACACGTCTCTACTTCTCCTGTCTGCCTCTCCCCTACTGTCTGCCTCTCTCCTTCTCCTACCTGTCCTCCTGCCTGCCTCTCTCCTTTTTCTGTCTGCCTCTCTCCTTCATCTATCTGCCTCCCTCCTTACCTGTCTGCCTCTCTCCTTCATCTGTCTGCCTCTCTCCTTCTCCTGTGTGCATCTCTCCTTCTCCTGTCTGCCTCTCTCCTTTTTCTGTCTGCCTCTCTCCTTCATCTATCTGCCTCCCTCCTTACCTGTCTGCCTCTCTCCTTCATCTGTCTGCCTCTCTCCTTCTCCTGTGTGCATCTCTCCTTACCTGTCTGCATCTCTCCTTACCTGTCTGCCTCTCCTTCATCTATCTGCATCTCTCCTTACCTGTCTGCATCTCTCCTTACCTGTCTGCCTCTCCTTCATCTATCTGCATCTCTCCTTACCTGTCTGCATCTCTCCTTTTTCTGTCTGCCTCTCTCCTTCATCTATCTGCCTCCCTCCTTACCTGTCTGCCTCTCTCCTTCATCTGTCTGCCTCTCTCCTTCTCCTGTGTGCATCTCTCCTTACCTGTCTGCATCTCTCCTTACCTGTCTGCCTCTCCTTCATCTATCTGCATCTCTCCTTACCTGTCTGCATCTCTCCTTACCTGTCTGCCTCTCCTTCATCTATCTGCATCTCTCCTTACCTGTCTGCATCTCTCCTTACCTGTCTGCCTCTCCTTCATCTATCTGCATCTCTCCTTACCTGTCTGCCTCTCTCCTTACCTGTCTGCCTCTCCTTCATCTATCTGCATCTCTCCTTACCTGTCTGCCTCTCCTTCATCTATCTGCATCTCTCCTTCTCCTGTCTGCCTCTCTCCTTCTCCTGCCTGCCTCTCTCCTTCTCCTGTCTGCCTCTCTCCTTACCTGTCTGCCTCTCCTTCATCTATCTGCATCTCTCCTTACCTGTCTGCCTCTCCTTCATCTATCTGCATCTCTCCTTCTCCTGTCTGCCTCTCTCCTTCTCCTGCCTGCCTCTCTCCTTCTCCTGTCTGCCTCTCTCCTTCTCCTGTCTGCCTCTCTCCTTCTCCTGTCTGCCTCTCTCCTTCTCCTGTCTGCCTCTCTCCTTCTCCTGTGTGCATCTCTCCTTCTTCTGTCTGCCTCTCTCCTTCTCCTGTGTGCATCTCTCCTTACCTGTCTGCCTCTCCTTCATCTATCTGCATCTCTCCTTACCTGTCTGCCTCTCCTTCATCTATCTGCATCTCTCCTTCTCCTGTCTGCCTCTCTCCTTCTCCTGCCTGCCTCTCTCCTTCTCCTGTCTGCATCTCTCCTTCTCCTGCCTGCCTCTCTCCTTCTCCTGTCTGCCTCTCTCCTTCTCCTGTCTGCCTCTCTCATTCATCTGTCTGCCTCTCTCCTTCTCCTGTGTGCATCTCTCCTTACCTGTCTGCATCTCTCCTTACCTGTCTGCCTCTCTCCTTACCTGTCTGCATCTCTCCTTACCTGTCTGCCTCTCCTTCATCTATCTGCATCTCTCCTTACCTGTCTGCATCTCTCCTTACCTGTCTGCCTCTCCTTCATCTATCTGCATCTCTCCTTACCTGTCTGCCTCTCCTTCATCTATCTGCATCTCTCCTTACCTGTCTGCCTCTCCTTCATCTATCTGCATCTCTCCTTACCTGTCTGCCTCTCCTTCATCTATCTGCATCTCTCCTTACCTGTCTGCCTCTCCTTCATCTATCTGCATCTCTCCTTACCTGTCTGCCTCTCCTTCATCTATCTGCATCTCTCCTTACCTGTCTGCCTCTCCTTCATCTATCTGCATCTCTCCTTACCTGTCTGCCTCTCCTTCATCTATCTGCATCTCTCCTTACCTGTCTGCCTCTCCTTCATCTATCTGCATCTCTCCTTACCTGTCTGCCTCTCCTTCATCTATCTGCATCTCTCCTTACCTGTCTGCCTCTCCTTCATCTATCTGCATCTCTCCTTACCTGTCTGCCTCTCCTTCATCTATCTGCATCTCTCCTTACCTGTCTGCCTCTCCTTCATCTATCTGCATCTCTCCTTACCTGTCTGCCTCTCCTTCATCTATCTGCATCTCTCCTTCTCCTGTCTGCCTCTCTCCTTCTCCTGCCTGCCTCTCTCCTTACCTGTCTGCCTCTCCTTCATCTATCTGCATCTCTCCTTACCTGTCTGCCTCTCCTTCATCTATCTGCATCTCTCCTTACCTGTCTGCCTCTCCTTCATCTATCTGCATCTCTCCTTACCTGTCTGCCTCTCCTTCATCTATCTGCATCTCTCCTTACCTGTCTGCCTCTCCTTCATCTATCTGCATCTCTCCTTACCTGTCTGCCTCTCCTTCATCTATCTGCATCTCTCCTTCTCCTGTCTGCCTCTCTCCTTCTCCTGCCTGCCTCTCTCCTTACCTGTCTGCCTCTCCTTCATCTATCTGCATCTCTCCTTACCTGTCTGCCTCTCCTTCATCTATCTGCATCTCTCCTTACCTGTCTGCCTCTCCTTCATCTATCTGCATCTCTCCTTACCTGTCTGCCTCTCCTTCATCTATCTGCATCTCTCCTTACCTGTCTGCCTCTCCTTCATCTATCTGCATCTCTCCTTACCTGTCTGCCTCTCCTTCATCTATCTGCATCTCTCCTTACCTGTCTGCCTCTCCTTCATCTATCTGCATCTCTCCTTACCTGTCTGCCTCTCCTTCATCTATCTGCATCTCTCCTTACCTGTCTGCCTCTCCTTCATCTATCTGCATCTCTCCTTACCTGTCTGCCTCTCCTTCATCTATCTGCATCTCTCCTTACCTGTCTGCCTCTCCTTCATCTATCTGCATCTCTCCTTACCTGTCTGCCTCTCCTTCATCTATCTGCATCTCTCCTTACCTGTCTGCCTCTCCTTCATCTATCTGCATCTCTCCTTACCTGTCTGCCTCTCCTTCATCTATCTGCATCTCTCCTTACCTGTCTGCCTCTCCTTCATCTATCTGCATCTCTCCTTACCTGTCTGCCTCTCCTTCATCTATCTGCATCTCTCCTTACCTGTCTGCCTCTCCTTCATCTATCTGCATCTCTCCTTACCTGTCTGCCTCTCCTTCATCTATCTGCATCTCTCCTTACCTGTCTGCCTCTCTCCTTACCTGTCTGCCTCTCTCCTCCTGTCTGTTTCCCTCCTATTTTTCTCTCTTCCTCCCTTCCCTCTTTCTAATTTTCATGCCTACTCTCCCCGTATACTTTCCCTTTTCTATCTCTATATACCTTCGTCTCCTTCTTTCATCTGTCCTGTCCTCGCTTCTCTGCCTCCATCTTCTTCCCTCTCTGCCTTTCTTCTCTTGTCCGTCTCTCTTCTTCTGAAATGTCAGCCTTTCGCCTGTTCCAGCTTGAGTGTCCGATTGCCAATCTGACAGGATTAATTTTCTGTTCTAAATATGCGCCTCTTGATCAAATCAGCTGAGCCGATTAATGGCATCAGCAAATCGCTGAAGATTACGTTCAAGGCTTCAAAGCACGACATGGTATTAAGTGACTGCTTCTGGCAATCAGGAATTGCAAAACGTTGTTTGAAAGTGTCAAGAAATCTCAAAATGTCGTTTAAATCCCAGTTAGCTAAATAAGGAATGCAAAATTAAGAAGCTACACTCAATGAAATGTGAAAACCTCCTGTAGCTAATAAATAAATAGGGGAAAGGGGTAGTGGAGTAGCGGGTGGATAATGCGTCTGTTTTTAACAAACATGGAGTCGCCTCAGCACTGAGCTCACACCTACGCTTCTAAGCGCTGAGTATCAGTTTAATGGAGAGTACGAGTACAGAAGGACAGTAGAGAGGAGTTGAAGGCAAGCAGGAGAAAGGCAAGTAGAAGAGAGGCAGATGGGAGAAGTAGAGAGGCAGATGGGAGAAGGAGAAATGCAGATAGGAGAAGGAGAGGCAGATGGGAGAAGGAGAGAGGCAGATGGGAGGAGAGAGGCAGATGGGAGAAGGAGAGAGGCAGATGGGAGAAGGAGAGAGGCAGATGGGAGAAGGAGAGAGGCAGATGGGAGAAGGAGAGAGGCAGATGGGAGAAGGAGAGAGGCAGATGGGAGAAGGAGAGAGGCAGACGGGAGAAGGAGAGAGGCAGATGGGAGAAGGAGAAAGGCAGATGGGAGAGTAGTCAGAGAGAGTAGAGAGAGAGAGAGGGAGAGAGAGAGAGAGAGAGAGAGAGAGAGAGAAAAAGAGAGAGAGAGAGAGAGGGGGGGAAAGGACAGATCATGCTACAGTCTCACAGAATCAAATTAGCCAAATCCCGACGCAAGAGTCCGAAGAGCAGCAGAGTCGCAAGAGGGAAGGATTATCGATAATGTTACAGTAATCTTAGTGACAAACATTGCATAGCGGTTTCAGCGTAATTATATATATTTTATGCTTCGCAGTCGCTACGAGTATTTAACAACTGCTTGGCTTGCAACTTCCTGGCTTCGTCATAATTGACGTAATTGAATTTATATAGTCTGACTCCAACAAGGATTTGGATCGGCTGGGCCGGCACCGCTGATGGAGCTGGGATGACAATTTCTTAATTAGTAAAAAAACAAGATAATGAAATCAAGGACTTTAGGGGTTGAGGATAACTTGAAATCAGAGTAGTCTTAGCACAAGACCTCTATTTACCATACAAGTACTGGTTGTCCCTTTGAAATCCACACATTACTTTTACTTCGAAGTACGAGAGGTTAAGAGCGCAGAGGTTGTTGCTTTGAAGTCATCTCTCTAACACTTAAGAGATCCCGTTTAGATCTAAAATAGATCTCATTGAAATCTCACTGGATTTAATTGAAATCTCAGTAGATTGCATTCAAATCTCACTAGATTTCATTCAAATCTCAGTAGATTTCATTCAAATCTCACAAGATTTCATTCAAATCTCACTAGATTTCATTCCAATCTCACTAAATTTCATTCAAATCTCACTAGATTTCATTCAAATCTCACTAGATTTCATTCAAATCTCACTAGATTTCATTCCAATCTCACTAGATTTCATTCCAATCTCACTAAATTTCATTCAAATCTCACTATATTTCATTCAAATCTCACTATATTTATTCAAATCTCACTATATTTCATTCAAATCTCACTAGATTTCATTCAAATCTCAGTAGATTTCATTCAAATCTCACAAGATTTCATTCAAATCTCACTAGATTTCATTCCAATCTCACTAGATTTCATTCCAATCTCACTAAATTTCATTCAAATCTCACTATATTTCATTCAAATCTCACTATATTTATTCAAATCTCACTATATTTCATTCAAATCTCACTAGATTTCATTCAAATCTCAGTAGATTTCATTCAAATCTCACAAGATTTCATTCAAATCTCACTAGATTTCATTCCAATCTCACTAAATTTCATTCAAATCTCACTAGATTTCATTCCAATCTCACTAGATTTCATTCCAATCTCACTAAATTTCATTCAAATCTCACTAGATTGCATTCAAATCTCACAAGATTTCATTGAGATCTCATAAAATGTTTTGTATCTATTTTTGGATTTGGTTAAGAATACCAAATGTATATATTGAAAATTTAAATAACTATATTGCAATGAAAACAATAATAAGACAGAGCAGATCCCTTCTCCTCTCTACCTCTCTCCCTTCTCCATCTCAATCCATCCTCTTAGCATATTCTGGTAGACAATGTAGAAAGACAGCTAAATAGTAAGTAAAAAGTTGATTCGATATAGAAAGAAACCGTGGAGAAAGATGACGACAGTTTAAGTAAGCTGACGAGGGCAGCCTGAGAGTCGGGAAAAATTAAGGGCACAGAGAGACAGAGATAGAGATTTAGCGAGAAGAGATACTGGCAGATTGGGAGATTGAGCAGAACTCACAGCGGCTCAATAGGAATTAGATTGTAAACACAGCTAGACTGCAGACTAGAAAATTGCCTCAAAGGGACTCCGCGGTTGGCCAACTCTCCCCAAGTCTGGAATTATGCCCTGTTTAATGTGTGTACTCAGGACGCTGACCAACACGCGCTACAAGCATCAGTCTCCATCACTGCCCAGGACAAAAGGCTCTTACCCCAATGCTAGGCGTGCAACAGGAGCCAGAATTCTGGCACAGCTAGCTGCGCATAGGCTCTTAGCTTAGCTTTCTCCCTCCCCACAGTCTGGGAATAAATCGGGGCGGGGCTGGGGGTCGGCTGTAAACACTGACTGGATTACCGCGCAGATTCCTCTTTAGTCGCGACCGCGTTCCATGAATGCCAGATGCCCAGCATGCAAGCAGCCTGTCCCTTCTCCTCTAACCCTTATTTTTTGTGGATTTAGTTTAGCTTTAGGCGATGGCAAGTCCAGAGAGAGCGAGCCGGAGGGTGAAGGTCGAGTGTAGGGATCAGCGAGGGGAAGTGTTTGAGACGGCAGAGTGTGGCCAGGCAGTCTCTGTCCCGCCATATAGCGCCTCTCGGCAGCCAATCGCACATAATAAACAATTCCAATTGATTGAACATCCGAGCACATTAAGTAGCGATATTGACTCTTTATAACAAGCTATTTATAATATGAGCATGCAGTGACTAAGACAGCTAGGCTGTCGTAAGCGAGGTTATGTTTACTTTATAGCTAATTATAGGTAATAGTGCAACTAAAAGAAAAAATGTGAAAATGACCTTGGGAACGGGTTAACCCCTCTTAATAACATCACGAGAGACCCCGTATGCTACCCGGATATTTTTACACGGATATTTGCTACCCAGATGTCTGCCATCCGGATGTTTGCTACCCAGGTGTTTGCTACCCAGGTGTCTGCTATCCAGGTGTCTGCTATCCAGGTGTCTGCTATCCGGATGTTTGCTTCCCAGCTGTTTTGCTACCAGATGTTTGCTACCCAGGTGTTTGCTACCCAGATGTTTGCACACCCAGATGTCTGCTACCCAGATGTTTTGCTACCAGATGTTTGCTACCCAGCTGTTTTGCTACCAGATGTTTGCTACCCAGGTGTTTGCTACCCAGGTGTTTGCTACCCAGGTGTTTGCTACCCAGGTGTTTGCTACCCAGGTGTTTGCTACCCAGGTGTTTGCTACCAGATGTTTGCTACCCAGATGTCTGCTATCCGGATGTTTGCTACCCGGATGTTTGCTACCCAGGTGTTTGCTATCCGGATGTTAGCTAACCAGATGTTTGCTACCCGGATGTTTTCTACCCAGATGTTTGCTACCCGGATATTTGCTACCCAGATGTCTTGCTACCCGGATGCTTGCTACCCAGCTGTTTTGCTACCCAGATGTTTGCTACCCAGATGTTTGCTATCCAGATGTTTGCTATCCGGATGTCTGCTTACTCAGGTCTTTGCTATCCGAATGTCTGCTACTAAGGATGCTTGCAACGCGGATGCTTGTGGCTAGTAAGCTACCGTCTACCAAACATCATAAGCCCTGACACACGTACATGTATCACCTTTGAGCTTGAGTAAGCATATCATCGTGACTCTTTAATCCCTGAGTTCGATTCCGCGACTGGACACACAAATTTGATATTCGTGTACAGAGATTGACCTATAGGCCTAGTGTGCGGGCACTTTTTATGCGTATACTTCGGTCCAACTAAAACAGCCTAACCTAAATGTCCAAACGAGCTCACTACGAGTACATCGCCCTGAGCTGACCCGCGGGTACTATACAAATTAAAGAATGTATTGTATTAAATCATATTTGAGCTACAGAATTGATGACCGACACTACGCGCAAACAAATTGGATGATTTTCTTTTCATTCATTCAATAACTCCGCATACGAGCGTATGCTTGTAGATTTAAGCAATCTTGCTCTAGCATTCATTACTGCGCAGCAGTGAGAAAGAAATCGAACGAGATTACAAGGAGAAACGGGTGAGCGGGAGGGAGTGAATCAAGGCAATTCCTATGGTTGTGCACTTCACGGAACCGCTGCAGAGTGTGTGTGTGTGTGTGTGTGTTTGCGCACGGGGCATTTGTTGGGCCATACGCATACAACGGGACCCGCGCTGTTGGGCCAAAAAAAATGTTGGGACTGTCCCATCAAGTCCGTCCAACACTTCCAAAAAACTTACAATAGCAGCTCAAAAAAATACTCTATGGATTCAGCTCGACAGCCTCTTTTTGATGGTGCAACTCATTTCTAATAATTTTACTTTCTGAGTCCATAATTAAGCAAAAACTGGCGTCCCAATAATGAAAAATGATACAAAATTCGACCAAATCACTATTGGGACACTGAAATGGCTAATCTGCTCCCGTATATTTTTATTGGTTTTTTCTCATATTTTTACTAATAGTAGATTTCAAGCGCATTCATTTGCTGCAGTCTTTATTTCAAGACTTATATACATAGCATACATTAAATACATACAAAGCAAAGCATAGCAAAACACTTTTAAGGGTATTTTATTGTCAAAGGATGGTTCTGGATGGAGATAAACCTAAAGAAATGACAAGGGCTTACATGTACTTCTGACTGTGATGGGCATCAGTAGTACTCTACACGAACTAAATTGTTAGGACAGTGTTGCAGTTTAATACAACAGCCTACTCTTGTTAGGACTTGCTATTGACTGCTGCGTGCATTCGATATTCTATAAATTGTTGGGACTGTGTGCTACAGTGTCGTTTACAATAGCCCACTTCTATTAGGACTTACCCCGTACATGTTAGGACTAAGCCCTACCCCCCTGTGTACATGGCTCCAATTTACCAGAGTCCCCTTGCTAGTTAAGTGTACATTTATTTTGGTCTATTATTGACGCCACCCCGCAAACTTACGGTAAACAAAATTGGCATGTACTCGCTATGCTGAAATCAATGGTCAACTCTGCCTCTGCCATGGCACCCGAGTCACCATGGTATGGAAAGAACAGCATGGAATGGCACAGCGATAAAAATGTAAGTGGTATTAAAAGAAATTGTCGGAAACAAGAAGCATTTATATTTAAATGCTATAAAAAATACTGCTCCTACTTATCTCTATCTCTACTTCAGGGATATCATCTTTGCTCAACTGTCATGTGGCGCAATTGCCAAAGGATCCGTCGACTTTAACCGGTAGGCTGTAAAAGCTTTGAGTAAAACTTGACATTTCGTCTGAATCCATTGACATTCAATAGCCTACGTGTCCAACCACAAAAATTATAAGTTTTTTACTTTTAACTCTCAGATCGGGTCTTAGCAGATTCTATAGCTATGCATGCAAGGGCCCCTCAGAGGAGATGCTTAAACACTGCAGTGCATTTTTCCTAGCAATTATTGGGACACGAAGTGTTGGGCCACTGTGTGTGTGTGTCTAGTTTTTTCCGCATTTGTTAAGTCACCTAAAGAACTCAATTAATAAAGGGCTCCAGAACAAATTGATGGGCAAATGGATGACACACTGCACAGAGACTTGTTGGGACATATTAAAAACAGCTTATTTTAGAATGGGTACACTTTACTAAAGTAGAATGCTCCTACAGAAAGCTGCAAGCAAACTAGCATCTTCTGGAGCTGACATGCAGAGAAGAATGATTTTGTCGTCCTTGAAATCACTAAATAGATATGCGAAATCGATCTTTTGCTAATCCCACCACAGGTTCCAGTGAAAAGAAGAAACGAAACCCATTGACTAAATTGGCAGTCGACTCAATCGATGCCGACTGCAACGGACCTGTCAGCTTCGAACTCAGGAGAGCAGCTAATAGTCTACGAGAGTAATGCTAGATGCCAGAATGCTTCACAGCATCAAAGTCTTTAAAGCAGAAGCTTCAATGAAAGGTTAGTTCATGCTGTGGCTGCATTCGTTTTCGTGTCTAGAAGCGTTATAACTTTTTGTACTTTTAACTCTCAGATCGGGTCTTAGCAGATTCTATAGCTATGCATGCAAGGGCCCCTCAGAGGAGATGCTTAAACACTGCAGTGCATTTTTCCTAGCAATTATTGGGACACGAAGTGTTGGGCCACTGTGTGTGTGTGTCTAGTTTTTTCCGCATTTGTTAAGTCACCTAAAGAACTCAATTAATAAAGGGCTCCAGAACAAATTGATGGGCAAACGGATGACACACTGCACAGAGACTTGTTGGGACATATTAAAAACAGCTTATTTTAGAATGGGTACACTTTACTAAAGTAGAATGCTCCTACAGAAAGCTGCAAGCAAACTAGCATCTTCTGGAGCTGACATGCAGAGAAGAATGATTTTGTCGTCCTTGAAATCACTAAATAGATATGCGAAATCGATCTTTTGCTAATCCCACACAGGTTCCAGTGAAAAGAAGAAACGAAACCCATTGACTAAATTGGCAGTCGACTCAATCGATGCCGACTGCAACGGACCTGTCAGCTTCGAACTCAGGAGAGCAGCTAATAGTCTACGAGAGTAATGCTAGATGCCAGAATGCTTCACAGCATCAAAGTCTTTAAAGCAGAAGCTTCAATGAAAGGTTAGTTCATGCTGTGGCTGCATTCGTTTTCGTGTCTAGAAGCGTTATAACTTTTTGTACTTTTAACTCTCAGATCGGGTCTTAGCAGATTCTATAGCTATGCTTGCAAGGGCCCCTCAGAGGAGATGCTTAAACACTGCAGTGCATTTTTCCTAGCAATTATTGGGACACGAAGTGTTGGGCCACTGTGTGTGTGTGTTAGTTTTTTCCGCATTTGTTAAGTCACCTAAAGAACTCAATTAATAAAGGGCTCCAAAACAAATTGATGGGCAAATGGATGACACACTGCACAGAGACTTGTTGGGACATATTAAAAACAGCTTATTTTAGAATGGGTACACTTTACTAAAGTAGAATGCTCCTACAGAAAGCTGCAAGCAAACTAGCATCTTCTGGAGCTGACATGCAGAGAAGAATGATTTTGTCGTCCTTGAAATCACTAAATAGATATGCGAAATCGATCTTTTGCTAATCCCACCACAGGTTCCAGTGAAAAGAAGAAACGAAACCCATTGACTAAATTGGCAGTCGACTCAATCGATGCCGACTGCAACGGACCTGTCAGCTTCGAACTCAGGAGAGCAGCTAATAGTCTACGAGAGTAATGCTAGATGCCAGAATGCTTCACAGCATCAAAGTCTTTAAAGCAGAAGCTTCAATGAAAGGTTAGTTCATGCTGTGGCTGCATTCGTTTTCGTGTCTAGAAGCGTTATAACTTTTTGTACTTTTAACTCTCAGATCGGGTCTTAGCAGATTCTATAGCTATGCATGCAAGGGCCCCTCAGAGGAGATGCTTAAACACTGCAGTGCATTTTTCCTAGCAATTATTGGGACACGAAGTGTTGGGCCACTGTGTGTGTGTGTCTAGTTTTTTCCGCATTTGTTAAGTCACCTAAAGAACTCAATTAATAAAGGGCTCCAGAACAAATTGATGGGCAAACGGATGACACACTGCACAGAGACTTGTTGGGACATATTAAAAACAGCTTATTTTAGAATGGGTACACTTTACTAAAGTAGAATGCTCCTACAGAAAGCTGCAAGCAAACTAGCATCTTCTGGAGCTGACATGCAGAGAAGAATGATTTTGTCGTCCTTGAAATCACTAAATAGATATGCGAAATCGATCTTTTGCTAATCCCACCACAGGTTCCAGTGAAAAGAAGAAACGAAACCCATTGACTAAATTGGCAGTCGACTCAATCGATGCCGACTGCAACGGACCTGTCAGCTTCGAACTCAGGAGAGCAGCTAATAGTCTACGAGAGTAATGCTAGATGCCAGAATGCTTCACAGCATCAAAGTCTTTAAAGCAGAAGCTTCAATGAAAGGTTAGTTCATGCTGTGGCTGCATTCGTTTTCGTGTCTAGAAGCGTTATAACTTTTTGTACTTTTAACTCTCAGATCGGGTCTTAGCAGATTCTATAGCTATGCTTGCAAGGGCCCCTCAGAGGAGATGCTTAAACACTGCAGTGCATTTTTCCTAGCAATTATTGGGACACGAAGTGTTGGGCCACTGTGTGTGTGTGTGTCTAGTTTTTTCCGCATTTGTTAAGTCACCTAAAGAACTCAATTAATAAAGGGCTCCAGAACAAATTGATGGGCAAACGGATGACACACTGCACAGAGACTTGTTGGGACATATTAAAAACAGCTTATTTTAGAATGGGTACACTTTACTAAAGTAGAATGCTCCTACAGAAAGCTGCAAGCAAACTAGCATCTTCTGGAGCTGACATGCAGAGAAGAATGATTTTGTCGTCCTTGAAATCACTAAATAGATATGCGAAATCGATCTTTTGCTAATCCCACCACAGGTTCCAGTGAAAAGAAGAAACGAAACCCATTGACTAAATTGGCAGTCGACTCAATCGATGCCGACTGCAACGGACCTGTCAGCTTCGAACTCAGGAGAGCAGCTAATAGTCTACGAGAGTAATGCTAGATGCCAGAGTGCTCTAAATAACGAGACTCCTGTTTTCTCACTCGACCGGAATTTGTTGTTTAATCTGCTTAACTAATCTCTGCGTTTCAGTTTTTCAGTTTCACTGTCAATTTTAGGTTTTTTCCTAAGCGCAAGTGTAATTGAATTTTTTATTCATATTAGTCAGGCATATTGCGTACAGCATTATAGCGTATTAGTAAAGGTAAAGGTAAATAGACTGCTTATAACTAGTTTTTCCTTCATGTGGATTGGCTTTAACGAAACCTTTTGTATTTCAAGTAATGCTGAATTCGCTGGACTGAGGACAATATAGTTACACGATGATATGCTATTCCTTCACTTTCAATAGATCATACTATTAGTATGGGGCGTGCTTTTTTGTTTCAATGCATGCTTTTTTTCATCATTTAAATGCAAAAAATACTTAATAGGTCATTGCACTGTGTGTATGTGTGTGTTTTCGTGTGTCAAAAAAAATTGCAAAATAAGTGCCCACCATTGTATACCGTACCAACAAGTGCCCGGTGCGTGATTGTGTGTGTGTGTGTGTGTGTGTGTGTGTGGCTTGCGATGTTAACTGGCAGGCTCTTTCCCTTGAGAGTGTTGTGAGAGATCGCGCGAGGGGATCAGGTCGAGTCGGGATCAGCTAAGAGCGGTGGCCCACCATTGGATAAAACAGAAACTCGCTGCTCCATGTCGGTTCGATAACTTTTGCATTGATTGTCGATTTTTTTCTCATTTTTTTGCTACGACAACTCATCAATGCCTTGGAGGGACAATAAGTTTTCTCCGATGTCCAACCTGTGAATTTCCTAAAGTACTGCTCTGCATGCCGTATAGGTAAAGCTCTTTTATACTTGAGTATAAAGATCCAACACAGTACTGGTCACTCAAACAGAGGAGAGGAAGCTGCGCTAGAAGTTTATTTAAAACCAGGGTGTCTTGAATTTAAGCGTCGCTCGTTGTGTATTGAAGCTGGTGGACTGACCCTAATCGTCTCGAAGTGGAACAACAACTTTTGATTGCAGAAGCTCACAAAACCACACGAAAATTATGGAAGTACCTGCAGTGCTGCGGACAAGCAGTCGTTTGGTCCAAGCTAAGCTCCAATCTATCTTTTCATGGCAAGAGCAGAGCTGTAGTCCGCAGTCCCGATGCAGATATTCATTAATTTGCTTGACCCAAGCAGCACTAGAGTAGCAATCTAGCTTATATCCATTAACATATAGCCTCATGCCGTAAGCCCTAGCCGAAAATAAGCTGACACGCAACTGGATTAAAAATCGATAAATCGGCGTGACGCAGCAATCCGAGGCTCAGTTTTATCCCTTCACTCTCTATCTTCGTCTCTTTCTCTATCGGCCTGGCACACACACACACACAGTAGTGCACAGCAGTGGCCACAGCTCCGGCACGCTCTCCACCAGAGAGACCGCGTTGCCTAAGTCTTTGGGGGGAGGGGGTGGTTTGAAAATCGCGCAAAAAACGAACCATGCACCAGCCTAAGAGGGGCCGCAACTGCCTGCAGCAGCATGTCAAGGACGAAAACAATTCTTCTATATACTCGTAGCTATATACACATATTTCTATTAGACACCCCTCGCATTCGCCGATGGTTGCAGGGGAGCAGGGCGCAATGTTTTTTTGGCTTAATTCTTCATTTCTGTCTGCCCCAATCTTCTTTCTAGCTTAACCATATATTGGCATACAGTACTCGCAGGCGCGGCGCTTCTGGTCTGCGAGGGGGAGGGGGGCATTTTTAGATAACCGGGGATTTAGAATTGGGATTTTTATAAGAGGATTTACGTTTTTTTCTGCCCCCTCCTCCACAGTTAGCTAACGGGAAAAAGGAAAATGCAGCAAGGATAAAAGGAGAAAGAGAGATAAAAGGCGGCGCTTTAATGGCACTTCCGTTAGCAATTTTCTTTGTATTCGTATCCAGTTTCTTTTGTCGATTTTTTATATGCTGCTACTCTCTGTTTATTTCTTCACTATAGTCAAATTTTGGCGTTTTCCATCCAAGTTTTTTTCCTTTTTTATATTTCAATAAAGTCAATTTTGACTTAAAAAGGATCCTGTTAATGATTTTCGCGTAGCATGAGCCGAATATGAATACGCGGTTCTCATTCCTCGCGATGTTGACGCGAGCAAAAGTTTTCTAATCGAAAATTATTGTTGCTGTTTGGTCACTTTCAAAACATAGAAATCGTTTTAGTTTAACTGCAAAAACTAGGAGCTTTCTAGGAATGATTTCGAAATTATCGATGACTTAGAAGTAGAATTCTAGGAAATTTTTGTCACAATTTCACTATACTGTTTAAACATTCAGCAAGCAATATGCGTCGAAATATATTCTTAAAAAGACCACGAATAACTCTTGACGATTTAGCTTGAGTCTCGACCAGCCAACCAAATCCAGCAGCCATCATCACCTCCGCAGGAATCTTCCCGTTGCCATGGTACCTGCTATCCGAATTCGCGCACGAATGGACCGTAATTCACCTCTGTGACAGTCCAGCCGCCGCCAACCTGCTCAGCCTAATGAGCTCTACTTTGCCGACTATCTTCCACACCGTGTCAATCTGGCTCACCGTGATCCTAGCCATTCAACGCTGGATTTACATCACCTTTCCGATGTCTGTTCAACGACTGTGTACAAACAGAATCTCGGTCGCGTCCGTGATAATTCTTCTAGTCTTAGTGACGGCCTTCATGTGCGCCTGGTTCTACATAGATGGACCCTACCATATTGCTAGTCCGGCCCAAGGAACTGACGGACCGCAACTACTGATTTCGTGCAATCTTCTGTCTGAGCAGCCAATCTTCATGGTGATAATCTATGCTCGAATCCTTCTGGTAAATCTGGTCCCGTCTATTCTGTTGATCGTGTTCACTTCGCTGCTCATTAACGGATTACGCAAGGCAGCCAGACGTCGCAGAAATCTGCTAAGTCCGAAAGCTCGACAGCAGCAGAACCAGCAACACGACAACCACGGCGGCGGTGGTACAAGACGTCGGGAGGAGCAGAATAATACGACGGCAATGCTAACGCTGGTGGTTGGTATTTTTATGATTGTGGAACTTCCGATGACGGTGGTGATGTCATTGTACGCGTTGAGCCTAACATCTCGCGAGTTCATGGGCTACGCGGTGCCAATCATCAACTTCACCATATTGGTCACTTATCCAGTGAACTTCTTCATCTATTCGATGATGTCAAGCCAGTTTCGGCAAACTTTTTCTTCAATTTTCCACTGCTGCTCTTGGCTTGGACGGCGACGGCAGCAGCAGCAGCAGCAGCAGCGCCACCCGCAAAACAAACGCAAACTCGAGCAACAACAGGACGCACAACCGCTCTGCCAAGAGCAAGTAGAAGCAGTGGAGCTGAAGGAATCAACTAGAACAGGATCTACGCCAGCTGTTGAAACTGTGGCTTGCATCGAAGTGCAGACTCGCGATTCGAATGGAGAAGTGTGACATTCAGGATGGAATCCTCATTGACCAGCTTTGATAGATACTAAGCCATACAGTTATGACTTTATAAATATATATCTTTCCGTTTTAGATTCCTCTCAGTGTTTAATAGATTAGATATGTTTTAAAGAAAAAAACCGAACTAAGAAATATTTCTAGGTTGAAAAAAGAGAATCCAAGATTAGAGAAACCAAAATATAGCTATTGTATTTAATAGTTTTTTGTCTTGAATGAGAGGACACATGTACTTTTGTAGATTTTTCTTGGTGATTGTTTAATTCAAATTCTAGATACTAGTTTTCACTTGTCGCTTCTATACATTTGATCCCTGTTGCTTAAGATTCCAAAACTAGCTATAGGCTTTTTATAGTCTGAATTCAAACTTTAGTAAAGTTTGTCTAAATGGTCTATATTTGTGTTTAAAAAGTCTCTACTAAGCTACTGACTAACAACCGTTTGTAATTCACCTACCCCCCAGTGTCACTTGTTAGCACACGTTATAACAGTTTGTTGAGTAATAATTTACTGTAGTTAAATATTGTTTAAACTGCGTACAAGTGAATAATATGGCTGTCGGGATAAATCGACCCGCTAATAATTATCAGTTTAAATATCATAAATTAAATAGTCCTATAATTGCTACTATTGAATTTATCATTCAATCCAGAAACCAGTGGTCAACAACACAAGTGGCAGTTTTAATCCAACTCCAGCCACAACTTCGATCCACTCTCTCCTCACAAACCTAAGCTGGGGCATTGTGACGTGAATTGCATCCCCCACAGTTGAGACAAGAACCGATGGAGATCTGAGAAAAGTTTGCCACTGGTTTTGGAGCGGAAACATTAACAGTGTATGCCGATGCCGAGTGTATGCCTGCTAATTTATACATATAAATGTGCTGCTACCTGTTATTGTCAACCTGAAACTAGTTTTTTGTTTATCCATCCTAATATTACTCATATTGCAATTGCTACGAGAAGCTTTTCTCGTCAAATGAAAAGCTATGTAGCGATAAGTTTGTAATCCCACAGTTTAGATAAAAAACATTTATGATTACTTTTCACTCTGCACTTCCGCTTCTTACGCTCGTATTAGCTAATAAATTCAACGAATATTTTGATCCGATAATAGTAAACTATAAATGTTTCAGTTTGTGTTTACACCTGTCGTGTATACTCACGTATTATTGCATGTCCCTAAACGTCGTATTTATGCTTCTTGTTAACTTATCATGTGGTTTATGCAAGAAGTAACTTTTAATGCACCACCACTATGCTATCTACGCGGATTAGAGTAGAAGTAGTTAAGCTTATATTTAATTCTAAGAGAATCTGATCGTAAAATACAAATGTCGACCAAATATAGTAAATGAATTCAGTTATTGATATTATTATTTTGATTTCATTTACTCCGTATAAATATAGCCTTTTTCAAGCCAATTGAGCCTAGGAGCAAGCAATTTAATCCTTAGTGGGAAAATCAAGCTGTTGAAGACTTGCTCTTCATCGTCTATGGCCCGAAAGGGGGGTCTATGAAGCAACCAATTTGAGAATCTGGGCGCGCAATCAATCCTTTTCATAGTTGTGCAAGCCTTAAACCATAGAAAACAGCAGATTTCATTAGACAGACATGGATATGGCAGACGAATTATTTAGCAAGCAGAGCAGTGACGACAGTTTTGCTACAGCACAAGATGCAGTGGATGAGCAGAATCCTGCAGGGCAAGAACCCTATCGCAAGACAAGCAACGAAAAGTACGACCTGATTGTCGCTGCCATCGAGAGAGGTGATAGTGCTGAGCACATTTCGCGATGGCTGGACGTAAAGAGAAAAGCTGTGTATTCTATCAGGCGTCGCTATGAAATCACGGGCCTGTTTTGATTGGTTTCTCTGAAATCAAAGTGCTAATGTCAATCGTTTTTTGATATGCCATCTATTTGCAGACGTTTTTCAGTGAAGTTATTCGTGAAGGATATACGAGCACTGAGAAAAGGATTAATTTCGCGCCCAGATTCTCAAATTGGTTGCTCCATAGACCCCCTTTCGGGCTATAGACAATGAAAATCAAGTCTTCAATAGGTTGATTTTCCCACTAAGGATTAAATTGCTTGCTCCTAGGCTCAATTGGCTTGAAAAATGCTATATTAGAATTATTTATAACTATTAGCTATCGACTCAGGAGTTAATAGCCTTTGCTTCAGTGAGGTAGTGTGACATACACCTAGCTAACTGTTTATCACTTTGTGTCTTTCGTCATGTTTAAACTAAGATACTTCCATCGTGGACAGATCGATAGCTGTGACATTAGTAATGGCTGCCATTTTTGTCAAGAAAAGAATTTATTTAAGAGATCCTATCATGGGCATATTGTACTCGTGTACCAAAAATGTAGATACCAAAGACTACTCAAGTAGGACAGGAAACTATTTCTCGGAAAATTTAGGAAGCAGGTTTTAACGATAAAATCATTGGCAAGGTAGGTCTTCATTTTTTAGTACAAAAATTCTGACTACATTCGATAGGAGGCATACCCAATGATCATCTTTAGACATGATATGTCTCTTATAGCTCCATCGATATTCAGAGAGCCTTTCGTTTAGGAGATTTGGATTCTATGTTAGTTTTATATCCTATATGTACAATCGCACATGTGCTGAGCATAAAAATCATAAATTTATCTTTCTTAGCTTAATGACTGTATAACAAAATGTGTCACAGGACATGTTCAAAAGATATAAAATTAACATAAGAATCCTAATGTTCTAAATGAAAAGCTCAATGAATATCAATAGAACTATAAGAAAGGCATATCAAAATATGAACATTGGGTCAGTCTGCTATCAAAAGCAACAAGGATTTTTGTACTGAAAACTTCTTTTGAGTAGTCCCTGGTAGATACATGCACGTGTAATAAAGCAACGTGAACTTGAGTATTAATTTTGTGTAGGCGTTTAGACTTCTTGTGAACAGAAAACGAGTCCATAACTAGGCCACTCTACTTAAAAAGTAGGATGTTCTGCGCTTGCGAAAAATGTGTACTATTCAATTTTCTTCAGTCACAGTTGCGAACTTAGAACTATAATGAGTTCGTATTTGTAGAAGGATTTTTAATTATTTTACACTACTGACGAGAAATATCTACTGAAAAGCCACGCTAGCGCAACTTAGCAAAACTAACGCTAAAAAGTAGATAGCTATATAGTAAAAAAATATTCGCGCAAAAGTTTGATTACAACTTTCTTCGATGACATAAGCTGCAAGCTAATAGCAGAAACCACCCGTTTTTATTTTGGCCATTCACGATTTAACAAAATAATATGGATAATGAATAAAATAGACAGTTTGGTACACGACCAATGTATTGAGATGCGTGCAAGTGCAAGTAAATTGATTATGAATGCATTTAATCATTACAGTATTGTGCGCGACACAAAATACACAAAGCAGTGAGTGACTTGAGTGAGGCTTAAATGACTTAGCAAGTTAAATTCCTAAAAAGAGATGCAACGTAATGCAACGAGATGCACACGGAACAAGCGATCACCGCTAGAATTCCCAACTAATGAGGCGTATTAAAAAACAAATGTCAGTGACCTCATATCTCAGCTTTGACAGGCAGATTTTTTTACCACTTTATATAGCAGTATGTTATGAGTATAATGTGTAAAAATCAGCAAAAATCACTGACGCATTTCAACGCAAGGAGCTGTTCAAGTTTGTTCCCCTTCTATCTATATGCGTTGCATTTGTGTGTGACATGGCCAAAGCAGGTTATGGAATGAAGGAAATCAAGGAGGCTCTGTCCACGCGAAGCCCACCCAGACGATCAACTGTCGGAGACAGATCTACCGCCTAATTTGACAGGGGGAAAGAGGGATTTGACACCGAAGGCCAGCGGAAGTTCAACCCGAAGAAGACCAAACGCTCGGTGAGACAATCACTCCTGTCCAGACAGCAGTGGATTCGAGCCGTCGTGTAAAAATTGAGGAGGAATTCGCAGCCGAATTCAGCCTCTCTGTCGGCCCTGTCCACTTGATCCTCCACAAAGATCTTGACCTGGCCAAACAGCAACGCGGTTTTCATTGGGATAATGTCCGTCGATGGTTAGGCCCGTTCAGCAGAAAGCGTGTGGAGTTTGAGGAGAGATACTTGATCTGTGTACTTCCTCATCCACTATACTTGCCAGATTTGGCTCCCGCATGCTTCTAGCTCTTTCGTAAAGTAAAAAAAGAGTTATCGGTCATCCAGCTTGCTGACAACTCAGTCAGGAACGAGTCGGAACGGGTTGTGAGAGGTCTCCCAGCAGAAGCCTTTGCCCTGGCCTTCTGGAATTGGATAGATCCCTGCGAAAAGTGCATCGAACTCGAGGGAGACTATATTGAAAACTGTGTAAAATAGAATTGCGTACCTGCTTAGGGAGCTGAGATATGAGGTCATTGACATTCGCTTTTGAATACACCTCGTATCTTATCCACGTATTAATAACTGGTTTAATTCACAACTGAGCGATGGAAAAGTAAAAAATTCAAAGTATAGCTAAAATACTAATTTTTATACTTAAATGCGCGTGCAACATTTCATATGTTAAAATAGCAGAGCAAAAATGCTAGTTTTACTGACGATAAAAGCTGCCAACTACAGAGTACATAGCCTTGACTCTGAGCTGAAGACAATAAAGTTTACGCAATTACCAAATGCGCGAACAGGATAGAAAAAGTGTAAACAAATTATAAGTGAAATGCATAGAACACGCAAATTTAAACACGGACGAGTGCACTAAAGATAGATACAAAGGTCTTCTTAGACCAGGGGTCGGCAAACTCCGGCACGCTAAGGCCTTTCTCATTTCTCATATTTTCTCTATTCCATCTCCTCTCTCGCCCCTTCTGTGGCCCGCAGTCATGCGCTAGGCTCTCTATCTGGCCCTTGATGTAAAAAGGTACGCTTTTCGACCCCTGTCTGCAGTGTCTTGTAGACGAGTTAAAAAGATTTATCTTAAAGAAGACATTTATTCATAGAGATCCTCCTGTAGTGAATCCTGACCAGGCTCCTCTACTTCAGCGTGCACCTTGGAGTGATCCTTGAGGTGGCCAGATTGGCTAAACTTCTTGCCGCAAACTTTGCACTCGTAAGGCTTCTCACCTGTATGCATCCTGGCGTGTTTGTTCAGGTTAGTCGACTCGCTGAACGCTTTGCCGCACACCTTGCATTGGTAGGGTTTTTCACCCGTGTGAGTTCTATTGTGCTTCGCTAGGTTGGAGCCTTCGTTGAACTTTTTGCCGCACACATTGCACTCGAATGGCTTTTCGCCAGTGTGCAATCGAGAATGACGTTTCAGTACGTAAGGTAATGCGAACTTCATGCCGCACACTTCGCATTGGTGAGGTTTTTCACCTGTGTGCGTTTTTAAATGAGTAGACAAGCTACTAGACTTTGAGAATCTCTTGCCGCACACTCGACACTGGTATGGTTTTTCGCCAGTGTGCACTCGGGTGTGCTCAGCCAAACCTGAGTTATGGCAGAAACTCTTCTCGCAAAATTTGCACGAGTAGGGCTTTTCACCAGTATGACTTCTCATGTGAACTTTTAGATACTGTAACTGACGAAAGGCTTTGTCACACACCTTGCAGTGAAATGGTTTCTCATCTGTGTGAACACGCAGATGAGATTTAACATTGAACGCGGTTTTGAATCTCATTCCACAAACATTGCACTGAAATGGCCTTTTGTTACTGTGAGTGATCAGGTGTTCAGTTAAGCGAGACTTTTTAAGATAAATCTTGCCACACTGATCACACTGGTGAATCTTTTTGACTCGCATTATTCAATGATGAGACGGTCTGTCTGGAATAAAGGCAATGTAGCTAAACTGTATCATTTGTATAGATAATTGCAATGTCTGGGTGTAAATATATAGTTTACTTTACAAAAATGAAGGTAGGCCTAGTATAGCAAAACGAATACAGTCTATCTATGAGTATATGGCTGACAAGGAGTCTAACACAAGTTTTTTAGTCAGCAGACAAATAGGCACATATGTTGAATGATGATTAGGCCAGTAACTTTATGCTAGGCTCATGCTTGGGTGAAAGCCAATAAATTTACAAATAAAGTATGTAAGACACCCTTTGGCGTGTATACTTATAAGCTATGCTCCTTTCCTTCTTGTTTTCACTAGTAAATCATGTTACTTAATGAAGTGTTGACTTCTCATAAGACTATGCCTTAAAAGTTGAATTCATAGATCTAAAACTGCTGGCCAACTTAACCAATTCAGCTAGTATATTGTGCTTTTACAAGTTAAAAAATTGATGAATATCTGAAATTTTACTTTGATTTTTGTAATCACATAACTAAGTATTCGGTTGTCGAGAAAGTTCTCGCGGTTTCTCGAACCTTCTTCCAAACTGAGTTTTTTTAAATATGGAAGGACTTTAAGAAATGAAGTAATTGCCATCTGCATCAATCACTTTTGCCATTTTTCAGGCAGAGACATAATGCCATCAGCCTAGAATTTCTCAGGTTTCGAGGCAAAAAACTCGTTGAGCCAGTTATCCAAGGCTTCCTCATCAGCGGTTTTGCTCGTCGAGGCATTGGTCAGGGCCAAGAAGAGATGGTATGGTAGTCACTAGGCACCAGGTCGGGGGAATACGGAGGATGAGGCACCAGTCGACAGCCAAGGTCCAGTAACTTTTGGCGAGTCATCTTGGCAGTGTGGGGGCGGGCATTATCGTGCAGGAATCGGACCGGGCCATGATTTGGTCGCTTCTGTGCGATGGCGGCGGCCAATCTGTCCAGCTGTTGGCAGTACAGGTCGGCCGTAATCGATGTGTTGGTTGGCAGCAGCTCGTGGAGGATCACACCTTTGCAGTCCCACCAAATGCACAGCATGACCTTGCGGGGGTGGAGTCCGGCTTTAGGCTGTGGCTCAGGGGTCGCGTCAGCATCCACCCACGACCATTGACGCTTGATGTTCACATATAAGCATCATTTTTCATCGCCAGTAACAATTGACTTCAGCCCATTGTGCGTGCGCCGATAGGAGAGAAGAGTAGTGGCCGCCTCTGCCCTGCGTTCGCAGTCATGATCGGACAATTCATGGGGTACCCATTGAGTCAACTTGTGCACTTTGCCCAGTTGATGCAAGTGAGTGGCGATCGTTTGACGGTCTACCCCAAGGACTTGCGCCAACTCACGCGTGGTTTGTCAGGGGTCAGCCTCAATGAGTGTGCGCAGGTGGTCATCATCCACCTCAGGACGCCCTGACCGGGGTAAATCTTCGAGGCTGAAATCTGGCGAAAGCGAGCAAATCAATCTTGCGCAGTGTGTTCAGACACAGTACCAGCACTAAATGCACTGTTAATGCAGCGGCTTGATTTGGCTGCTTTGATGCCAAATTTGAAGTCATAGAGTAACAGACCACAAATATAGGGTCGAGAGAGATCCATGTAGTTGATCTGGCTTTGATAGCAACAATCATGAGAAGTAGTCTGTCAAGATTGCACACACCCACCCTCAATATATACCCACACAGTAAGCTTCTAGAATGTTCCATAAAGTTCTAGGATCGAATTTTCTAGAAACCGCGAGAACTTTCTCAACAACCGAATGACATGGTCAGCATAATTTAAAGTTGGTACATTTACAGTTGGATTAATTTAATTATTTATATTAAACAGATTAGTGCAATAGACTAGTATACTCCTAAATATTTATATAAAATATCCAACTTCAAACAATCAAAAAGGAAGATTTTAAAGGAACAAACAAAAAATGGACAAAGAATCTAAGAGTACAGAGTCTAAGAGCCAATGGTTGCTAGAACTGTACCATCTACTGAAAAGTTACAACAAAGTTAATTAAAGAACAATATCAGTGCAAAAGATAAAATTTTTAGAATTTTCTGAGGCCTTGCCATAGCAGTGGTTCCATAGCTAGAGTATAATCACACTTGCAACTATGAACATTGCAATACAGCAGTGTTGTACATTGCGAATTATTGTAATACTATATTGGTTACCTTATATAGTGTGTACAACCTACAGTATCAAAACTAGAAGCACTCAAGGATGTTACCACATCTTGAGCTATAGCGTGAACTCTAAGTGTCACAATATTAGATAGACTAACCTTTATGGCTCACCTGCTTGTATTTATATAAGTACTACAGGGTGGGCGAAAAGTAACTCCCTATTTTAAATTACTTATAAATTGTATATAATTTGTTATTGCTTTGTCATATTTTTATGATTAATTCTCTCAAATGGTACAATTTTATTGATAGTTTTGTTTTTGATTTCAGATAAAACTGTAACATGGCTCAGCAGTTAATACTTCAGGAGCGTTCCCAGTTAGTGTCACAATATGAAGGGGTTGTCCACATAAATGGCCATCCAGGAGCCTAGATTTGACACCCTGCAACTTTTTTCTTTGGGGTTGGGTAAAGAAAGAAGTCTACCGCTCTAAACCAACGACCCTAAAAAAACTGGAGGATTGAATAAGGGGAGTCATGTCTACCATCCCAGCAGAGTTTCTGAGAAAGTCAGTGGATACCATTCTTAAACATTTGCAGCAGCTGGTGGAAAGATCTAGGGCACATATTGAATTTTAGAGATAACTTACCATTTATGCCTACCTTTTAAATGATTAATTTTTTTGAGAATAAATAAATATAATGTTCATTGTTTATGTTTTATTAATCAAAATAGGGAGTTACTTTCCGCCCACCCTATAGACAGAGTGTCACTATGCCTATTAGATTATGTATAACCTATTGTACCTAGGACTAGGCATTCAAACTGACCTGGGTTACAATAATTTATATCTTTATACTATATTGATATGCCCAGAATATACAATATATCAGCAAGTTTTTATAGCTTTTTAAACTTGACAAATTTAGAAATACTATAATTTTATAAATAACTTTATATTATAAATAGTATTAACAAATCTAAATACTTTTAAAAAATTATAATAATATTACTGATTCACTAGATAATAACAAAGTTCCAAGACTATTAATATTAGATTTAAAAAGATTGGAACTTGACACTTTTTTATCTACCCTTTCTCCTCAATGCCCTTTTTTCTCTTCTTATCTTCAGCAAAAATGTGGGCAAATTTTCTGACTTCAAATGAGATAAAATAGAAAATTAGAGATGAGCAAACAGAGGAAAGGTGAGCAATGTGATAGAAGAAAAAAGATAGAAGAAAGAAAAGCTAAGTGAGGAAAGAGGTAAAAGAAAAGAGAAGATATGAGATGATAGATGAGACCAGAAAAGAGAGGAGAGAGGAAAGAAGAGAGAAAAGAAAAAAGGAGAGAAAAGAATAGATAAGAGATAGATAAGTTTAGATAAAGAAGATATAAGAGAAGAGTGAAAAGAGTAGAAAAGAGAAGAGATTAGAGAAGAAAGATAAGATGAGAGAATAGAGTGGAAAGAGACAACTTCCTCTCAATTGCAACTTAGTTCCCTTGATTGCAACTTAATTTTCACTTTGTACACTATAGAGCCCTACAATTTTTCTTGTCTTTTTTTCTTTTCTTCTCTTTCTCTTTCTATCTCTTCTTCCCTCCCTCCTTTCTTTTTCTTTTTTCTTTATCTCCACTCCATTCTTTCTTCTCCTAATTTTTTTGTTTTTTGTATTTTCAATTTTGTGACCTAGGCCTAGGCCTACCTTGGCTGGTAGCCATTTCATCTATCCATTTTAGATGGGTGTTGGACATATATTTTATTACACTTATTTAGGACTTTAGGTAGGCCCTAGGTATAAATTTGATATCTGATTGTATCTGCCAAAGCCAAGGCCAAGGCCCAAGGGGAAAGAGACAACCATTTTTCCAATGGCTATAGGTAGGGCCTATACCCTTGGCAAACCTGCTAGGCCTAAGCCTAAAGAAAGTTTAAAATTTGTCTAACTCTAATAGGCCTATTCAATAGGCCCTACCAAGAATTCAACATAGGTAAATCTTGACAATTAAAAATTGTTTTACGAATATACATTGTCTTGTCAAATATATACATTTGACAATATACATTTGCTTATATCTTTTGTGTGGGACTATGTATGTAGTACACAGTAGCCCCCTACCCTTTCTGCTTTAAAAAAATACAGCCCCTCCCCTAATTTTATGATTGAATTCCAATTTTTCACTTCAGTCGGCCTAGGCAATACTTTCCTATAGCTTTACAAAAGATCTTGGAATGGGTTGCAAGACTAAGACTTAATCAGTTAATGTCTAGTCTGATTTAATTTAAAGAATCAGACTATGAAGTTATTGATTTATGGCCTAGCAGTGCACTCGTGTGCGAGGCTGTCCGGTGAGGCCTGTCCGGCTGGCGGTGGTGCACGTCGTATAACAGTGGGGGGCGGAGAAAAGAAAAAGGTTCGATTTCTTCAGTGGGCAGTTTTGATCAATTTTGAATTTCCGCTGGCGTTGCGTTCGCACGATTAAATCCGGAAGCTTCGCGCAGACGAATCACAACGAAATTTTCTCCTGTTTTAACTCTGACTGCCGGGGTCTCAAGTCCGGGAGAAGGGTAGGCGTGATCGTAGCTGAGCGGTCGTTTAAAGGCACGGTCGTTCAAATGGTAGACACCGAGATTTTTGGTAACCGTAAATTAATGCGTTTATTTGTTCAGTTGGTTACTATCAGTAGGGTAGAGCTGCCACAACTGTAATTTTTGTATTACGGAACGAATTAGTCTCAGAGCTCTCTTTGAGATAAGAACTGGATTGTTTTACGCCCCGTGCGCAAAGAACTCAAGGCTATGTGCTTAACTAATTAATAAATTGAAATAAATATGGTTGACGTTTATTATTATTAAAATTGACCGCTGGATATTAAATTGCAAGTTAGTTAAGCAGGCAAATAAATATTATTGGCGACGAACGAATTGAATGCGAGCAGAGCCGCGGTGCACTAAAGGTTAGCTAGGATGCGGTCTAAACTGAGCGGAAGTTTTAGTGGCGGCACCAAAAGTAACACTAACGGAACAAATTAATAGAACGAATTTACTAACTAAACGCAGGAGCAAAATAAATTGGTGAAAGTGAACGAAGCAGAAGGAGAACCAAGGAAAAAGGGGAAGGGGACGGAGAAGGGAACAAAACGGCAGCAGCGCTTGAAGCAATACTTTAAATATTGAATAAAACTCAAATTATCAACAGATGGGGCCAGGCTGGGACGGGTGATTGGACAGAGGGGTGGACAGGTGGACAAGGGCATGGACGAGGATCGTTGGGAAAAAACAAATTGACTCGTAATAGTGGCAAAATTACGAGTAGTAAAATCAACAGTGGGAAGACAACGGTTCATCAGGGGAAAAAAGCAAGAACAAAATTAAACTGGGACGATCAACGGACGGGTTAATGGCGTTATGAACAATGGTTGCAAATTCGTAAAAACTTTCCGGGGTTGGGGTACTTAATAATTTCGTAGAACATATTAATTGTCAGTAAAATATTACCAACAGAAGGTAATAAAAAAACAGTGGCAACCCGCCCGCCACAGTATTACATACAGTAAGGTATGTAATTTAAAAGTAAACAATTTCGTATTACTTTATGTCTGCTGTATTTGTATTATAATATTTCTATTGTATTTATCTTTTACTGTACTTTCTACTGTATGTATTTATGTTATTTTGCATAATAGTTTTAATGTAGCTTGTTTAATGACCAAAATGATTAATATAGGATGAATATAGATAAATAATCATTGATTGTTCTTAAGAGTTCGCCGCTCTGATTTGGCACTTTCGGCTAAGAAATCAAATGAGGCTCCTTGGCAATTCATTTTATTACAAGTAATACATTTGAAGATGCGCGAAATAGATATTTGTTGTTAATGAGGGTGGGTAGCCTATAGGGGCTCCCGCGCGGATCAGCCCAAGGCTCTCTGCCCCTAGAGAACAGGGGCCCTATCTACCAGGCATATAGCCCGAGCGGCCCAAATTGGGACCCCAGGAACAAGGCCTGGTAGAAATACCTTGGGGCTACTAGCCCAAACCTATGGACTAACACACCGCCAACCCATAGTGGAATCAGGGACGGTGCTACTATAGGACCGAGTCCACCCAAGCCACCCCAACGACAAAACCCGAGTGTGCGCGCGATAAATAGATATTTATGGTACACGAAATTAACGAGATTTGTGTAATTGACTTAAATGACAGCCTGGACTTATGGCTGGGACATACATGCCCGGAAACTTGCTTTATTAAAGTATTAAAAACACCGAAACATGGAGTATATCCCAGCTCGTATCCCCATGCAAAGAATATAATACGCTACTACGTACATGTACGCTACTGCATGCAAGATACCTTGATACGCGCTTGAATTTAAATATTGAATATTTTTGATTCAATATTTTAATAATTTATATTTTTAATAATTTAAGAAATATTTTTAATACGTAATCTTAAGTCTACGTAAGTCCTAAAGAGAGGCAGCCACCCCCTAGTGGTTGCGTCACTGCCTTATAAATCTTAGCCCCTCAAAATATCAACTCTGCATGATACGCTTGGTTCGATGCTCACAGCAAATTCTCAGGCTAACGTGTTCCACTGTTTTCTAAAATTATTAAAATTTTAGGTAGGCAAATAATACAATTTAACTGAGTTTTTTGCGCCTCGTTGATGCACAGTTTGAAGTTTAGAGAGCTGCTGGTTTTCATTTTTCAATCATAACGACGAACAAAATCAAAATCGACAACGCTTTACGCATAAGTTGTCAGAAAACAACAAAACAAAAATTATATTTGGTAGGCTAAACACGGTAAACAAATAGATAGCAATAGCTTCTGCAAATCAGATTTTTGGATTAATTAGTTACGTACGCTGTCACAATGCTCCACTGCTCTAAAAAGTAGTATACTAAGCACGTGTAAAACGTAACATGGCAAAAAATTCCCCTTTATTTTTGATAGATATGTGCCGGAACAAAAACAGTTACAAGCTACTATAAGTAGAAAAGTACGCAAACAAAAACGTATTAAAGCTGGATAGTTTGTTCTTCAATAAACAAATAAATAAATAGATACAATTCCAATTGCTTCTTGGTTTTAACGGACACAAAAAGCAAAATGCGCACAGTTAAGAAGTTGAAATTGCATTGTATTGTAACAATTAAGCGATCAATTGATCAAATTGAAGGAAAAAAATGGAGTATGTAGTAGTATGTAGTATGTCAGGCAACTGGACTAAGACTTTTATACTTGCACAGAAAAATCTGTACACAAGTTTGTAGAAAAGTGTTGGTTTAACCATGATAATATAGTAAAACTATTTGCCAACAGAGAAGTGCACACAGACGCCAAAAAAACCTGTTACATAATAGAGTTAGATAAAATGTTTAATGTCATAAAAGACATGAAATAGAATAGAATAAGAGATACAAATGATAAACTAAACAATTTTTACAAGTAAACAGCAATGATTTTTTATTGAATTGCATCTTCATGAAATTTTTATTTCGCACTGTGACAAGCCCGTATCAGCAGAGAGAATAAAGGATAGGAAAAAACACCGGAAAGACTGCAGTTCTGCGCATGAGAAAGATCAGGGCACACGAACGGTGCCCAATTCAAGTATTTGACACTGCAAATAGCAACAATATTAACTGTGCATTGACTACTGTAAGTAACACGATGTAATCTGCTATCGTAGCAAAATTTCACGAGTTTTCTGAAAACATTAACTCGCTTACGGCGATTCTCAAAGAGAGATTGGAGGGCGATTCTCAGAGGGATTAGAGGGCTATTCTCAAAGAGAGATTGGAGGGCGATTCTCAGAGAGATTGGAGGGCGATTCTCAAAGAGAGATTGGAGGGCGATTCTCAAAGAGAGATTGGAGGGCGATTCTCAAAGAGAGATTAGAGGGCGATTCTCAAAGTGGGATTGGAGGGCGATTCTCAAAGAGAGATTGGAGGGCGATTCTCAAAGTGGGATTGGAGGGCGATTCTCAAAGAGAGATTGGAGGGCGATTCTCAAAGAGAGATTGGAGGGCGATTCTCAAAGAGAGATTGGAGGGCGATTCTCAAAGAGATTGGAGGGCGATTCTCAAAGTGGGATTGGAGGGCGATTCTCAGAGAGATTGGAGGGCGATTCTCAGAGAGATTGGAGGCCGACTCTCAGAGGGATTGGAGGGCGATTCTCAAAGAGGGATTGGAGGGCGATTCTCAAAGAGAGATTGGAGGGCGATTCTCAGAGGGATTAGAGGGCTATTCTCAAAGAGAGATTGGAGGGCGATTCTCAGAGAGATTGGAGGGCGATTCTCAGAGGGATTAGAGGGCGATTCTCAGAGAGATTGGAGGGCGATTCTCAGAGGGATTAGAGGGCGATTCTCAAAGAGAGATTGGAGGGCGATTCTCAGAGGGATTGGAGGGCGATTCTCAAAGAGAGATTGGAGGGCGATTCTCAAAGAGGGATTGGAGGGCGATTCTCAGAGGGATTGGACGGCGATTCTCAAAGAGAGATTGGAGGGCGATTCTCAAAGAGAGATTGGAGGGCGATTCTCAAAGAGAGATTGGAGGGCGATTCTCAGAGAGATTGGAGGGCGATTCTCAAAGAGAGATTGGAGGGCGATTTTCAAAGAGGGATTGGAGGGCGATTCTCAAAGAGGGATTGGAGGGCGATTCTCAGAGAGATTGGAGGGCGATTCTCAAAGAGGGATTGGAGGGCGATTCTCAAAGAGGGATTGGAGGGCGATTCTCAAAGAGGGATTGGAGGGCGATTATCTTATTATCAAAGTTCTCTCTGTCTCTATTTTTCACTTTCTATTAGGCAGAGTTGACGCCATAGCTCGACCCTGACCTCTGCTGCTGGCTTGTTGCAGAAGCGGCTGCTGCTGCTGTTGCTGATACCTGACATCTATCATCATTGGCCTGTGCTGTTGAAGATTCGGTTGATACTGCGGACTATTATAGTGCAGCTGATGATGCGGCTGAGGCTGCTGGAGATCCTGAGCTGCCGAGCTGTTGCCTCGATGATGCGCTTTCGATAGTCGAGCGGATGCTGGATAATGAAGTTTTTGAGTGATTGCATTATAAATCGATTATATTATATGATTTATAGAAATAGACTACATTTAGAAACAGTAAAAAAGTTTACTAGGAAATAATTATTCAATCGGTTGTCTTTCACTCAGCTCTAGTCAGAGCAATATTAAATACAATATATTATTATTATTGCTAATAACACACTGTTCTCACATGTCGCATTATTTTCTATTCACAGGCGGAGGGATTTAAAAAACTTATTTTAAAAATCAAACATATTGTCCCGAACAGCAAACAATTGATTTGTTATTGTTTAAAGTGCAACTATAATCGATTTACTGCCACGGCTAACTCTGTTATTGACTGCAGCTTATTTGCAATAACTGCCCTGTTTGTGCTACGACTGGAGATTGTGGATCAACAATGAGTATCTTAACGGTCTGGTTGGCAGATCTGGAGTCTGGTATTTGGGACCTGGGATTTGTGATCTGGTATTTGGGACTTGGGATTTGTGATCTGGTATTTGGGACCTGGGATTTGTGATCTGGTATTTGGGACCTGGGATTTGTGATCTGGTATTTGGGACCTGGGATTTGTGATCTGGGATTTGGGATCTGGCATTTAGGATCTAGCATTTGGGATCTGGCATTTGGGATCTAGCATTTGGGATCTGGCATTTGGGATCTAGCATTTGGGATCTGGCATTTGGGATCTGGGATCTGGCATTTGGGATCTGGGATTTATGATCTGAGATTTGGGATCTGGGATTTGGGATCTGGGATTTGGGATCTGGGATTTGGGATTTGGGATTCGAAATTTGGGATTTGAAATTTGGGATTTGGAATATGGGATTCAGGATTAGGATCTGGGATTTGAGATTTGAAATCTGGGATTTTGATCTGTAAATTAGGCGAACAAAAGTTTCAGATCAATAAATATTACTGACTTGTTGACGCACCATTAGCAAGCTCAATTTTTGGAATTAAAAAAACACAGGATACATACATACGGAGATATTGCAACGAGCAATAATAATAGAAAATCACACTGTTCAAGTGTTTGATATTAAAACGGCCAATATATGCCAAGAAAGACGGGCGAACTGCTGGATGTCTATAGGATTTTTAAAACTGTCACGAGATTGGCGTTCCACCGAAGCCGCCGCCAGCCATGTACATGCCGGGAGGCGGGATCGAGTCTGGCGCCAGCGCGCCTGACAGCGGAGGCGGCGGCGCGGCGCTGGCGCGCAATTGGCGCCGGACTTCGTAGTCGAGATAGTTCTGACCATACTGTTGCTGCTGCTGCAGCGGCAGCGGCGGCAAAGGTCGATAAACATTCCTTACTCCGCCGGCGTTGGAGTAAAAATTAGCAGTAGCAGCAGCAGCGGCAGAGGGACCGGCTAAAGAGTGGCGGTGGGCAGCTTGCTGCTGCTGCTGCTGGGGAGAGAAGCCTATTGAAGATCGCAGATGGAAATCTTTTGGTAACTTTCAAATTTAACTACATGTACTGTTTTCGCTACTGGAAGTAGGCGATTGACGAAACTAACTTTTATTTAAATATGCATTTTATCAGTCATTAATTGATTTGAATAGAATTAAGCAGTTAAACGAAAAGTAGTCGCATTGTTTTATTTCAACAAATCTTTTAAGTCGGGTTAAATTCAATACAATACGCTCGCAGTTTTAAGTACGTCACCACTTCCTTGAGTCATAACCCTTCAGTGGGTCACCCCATGAGTCATGACCCTTCAGTGGGTCACCCCATTACCATGAGTCATAACCCTTCAGTGGGTCACCCCATTACCCCATGAGTCATGACCCTTCAGTGGGTCACCCCATTACCCCATGAGTCATGACCCTTCAGTGGGTCACCCGCTACCTCATGAGTCATGGGTTTCTGTGGGTCGCCCGCTACCCTATGAGTCATGGCCCTTTAGTAGGTCACCCCATGAGTCATGGCCCTTTAGTAGGTCACCCCATGAGTCATGGCCCTTTAGTAGGTCACCCCATGAGTCATGGCCCTTTAGTAGGTCACCCCATGAGTCATGGCCCTTTAGTAGGTCACCCCATGAGTCATGGCCCTTTAGTGGGTCACCGCATTAGTCATGGTCTTTCAGTGCGTCACCCCACCAACCCAATGAGTCATGACCCTTCAGTGGGTCACCCCACTACCCTATGACCCTTCAGTGGGTCACCCCACTACCCCTATGAGTCATGGCTCTTCAGTGGATCACTGCGAGACCCAATCAAAATGTTGTTAAAACAAATCCTCAAGTAGACATGAGATTACAAAGTTTAGTAATTTAGTAAGATAAACAAACTGAGCAGACTCATTTAATAATTCTGACTTACCTCCTACAGCCTGAGCAGAGTTGGCTGTTGCACCTGGAGCACCGGATCCTTGGCCTCCGATGGCCGCCGCCGCAGGCTGTCCGAACTTGAGCATATTCCAATCGAACACGTAATCGTAAGTGAATCCCTCTCGATGGAACAGATTCCTAAACAGCTGTCTAGAGTAGCTATAATCTGGCTTATCTTCGAATCGCAGAGATCGACAATAATTCAAATAGGTGGCAAACTCTGCCTGATAATTCTGGCACAGAGTTTCAACTGGGGTTTGCATCTTTTTCTCGCTAATCCGCTCGTACTTTTGACGCTTTGTAGCGGCTTTCAGACCCTGCCAGGGTAGGATACCGCGCAGGAAGTACATGAACACGTAGCCTAGGGACTCCATGTCGTCTCGGCGGGCTTGCTCTGTGAATGGGGTGAGATTTCGGGTGAGACTGTTGTATTATGGTGGGTGAGACCTCGGGTGAGACTGTTGTATTATGGTGGGTGAGATTCCGAATGAGACTGTTGGATTATGGTGGGTGAGATTCCGAATGAGACTGTTGGATTATGGTGGGTGAGATTCCGGGGGAGACTGTTGGATTATGGTGGGTGAGATTCCGGGTGAGACTGTTGGATTATGGTGGGTGAGATTCCGGGGGAGACTGTTGGATTATGGTGGGTGAGATTCCGGGTGAGACTGTTGGATTATGGTGGGTGAGATTCCGGGTGAGACTGTTGGATTATGGTGGGTGAGATTCCGGGTGAGACTGTTGGATTATGGTGGGTGAGATTCCGGATGAGACTGTTGGATTATGGTTGGTGAGATTCCGGGTGAGACTGTTGGATTATGGTGGGTGAGATTCCGGATGAGACTGTTGTATTATGGTAGGTGAGACCTCGGGTGAGACTGTTGAATTATGGTGGTTGAGATTCCGGGTGAGACTGTTGTATTATGGTAGGTGAGACCTCGGGGGACCACTACCTCAGGAGACCTCGGGAGAGACCACTAGATTTTGGAGTGAGATATCAAGTGAGAGACCACTAGATTCTGGGGTGAGAGACTAGATTTTGGAGTGAGATTTCGGGTGAGACTACTAGATTTTGGAGTGAGGTTTCAGGTGAGACTACTAGATTTTGAAGTGAGATTTCGGGTGAGACTACTAGACTTTGGAGTGAGATTTCGGGTGGGACTACTAGATTTTGGAGTGAGATTTCGGGTGAGACTACTAGATTTTGGAGTGAGATTTCGGGTGAGACTACTAGATTTTGGAGTGAAATTAATCGGACACACTCACCAATGCCAAGATGGGTGTTAACGCTAGCATATCTGGCAGTCCCAGTGAGGTTCTTATTCTCCCTGTATGGAATGTGCTGGTGAGTCCTGGCGTCTCTGTACTTCTTGGCCAAACCAAAGTCGATGATGTACACCAGATTGCCTTTCTTACCGAGGCCCATAAGGAAGTTGTCCGGCTTAACGTCTCTGCGAGTGACAAAATAAGTAAATTGTCTGATTTTTATATTCTCGAGATCAGCTACATATGGTACCTAGGAATTTGAACTCAAGAAAAAGGTAAAACGAAATTCATTCCTAAGGGAGCTTGGAATTCATTTCTAAACAGTGGCGTCTCAAAGGAATTCTGATCCCAAACAGGGATTCTCTGATCCCAAACTAGGATTTTGATACCGAACTGAGTAGGATTCTGATCCCAAGATTCCCTATGATTCTGATCCCAAACTGGGATTCTGATCCTAGACCTAACCTGGGATTCTGATCCTAGACCTAACCTGGGATTCTGATCCTAAACTGGGATTCGGATCCTAAACTGTGATTCTGATCCTAAACTAGGATTCTGATCCTAAACTGGAATTCTGATCCCAAACTGTGATTCTGATCCCAAACTGTGATTCTGATCCTAACCTGGGATTCTGATCCCAAATTGTGGAACTTCAACAAACATAAAGAGAATATCAATAATGAAAACCATCACTTAGCAGAATTTCTCACCTGTGAATGAAGTTCTTGCTGTGAATAAATTCAATTCGATTCAACAGCTGATCGGCCAACAACAGTACAGTCTTCAGTTTAAATTTTCTACCACAAAAGTTAAACAAATCTTCAAGACTGGGGCCTAGCAGCTCAAGCACCATCACATTGTAGTCACCTTCTGTGCCACACCATTTCACAATGGGCACGCCAACTCCGCCTTGCATGAGCTTGTAGATTTTGCTCTCAATATGCAGCTGAGGATGCTTAGTGCGCACGCACTCCAGCTTAATAGCAACCTCCTCCCCATTAGTAATATCAGTGCCCAAGTAGATGTCGCCAAATGAGCCGCTGCCAATCTTTCTACCCAGCCGGTATCTGTTGCCAACGCGTAGTTCCATATATTAATTATGATTTAGCAGAGACTGACAAAGGCTGAATTGATGCTAACCTTCTAGGTTAGCTACTTGTGTACCTTATTAGTAGCAATTAAGGAGTTTTTCTATGAAAATATGCTTGTATCAACAAAATTTTAGTTGAGTTTTTCCTCTGAAATTCAAAATCATTTAAAACAAGAGTTTTAGGCAGTATATAATGGAAATGTAAGCCTAAAGTATATTTTTGCACAAATTGCATTTTAGCCCCTTTTGCATTATTAGCTAATGAAAAAATATGAAAACTGAGTCTACATTAAATTTTCACCAAAAAGGCTAGAGCCAATAGTCATGAAAGAGGAGATCAAGTCTGTATATTCTACATCTTCCTTCAGGATAACCCCACAATTGATAGCTGGCTATTGGCCCTAAATAGGAGAAAAAATTGATTGTTGTTAAGCTCCTTGATAAGGATTGCTAAATCTAGTGGCCATAATTGCATACACTGTGGAATATCTCATATAGGTCAGTGAATAAGAGAGATATATAAGAGATATAAGACATATAAGAGAATATCCCAAATGCTTTATAAGATCACAAGCAGAACTAGCTTAGCTCTTGCTACTTCACACTTTAGCTCTATAATCAGATTGCTTTGGATAGATTAAAGAAACAAATCATAACTATAGCTAAGTGCTAGATCTATCACTATATGACCCTAAGTCTACATAAGACTCATTATGGAGTAACAATGCCTTAGAGAAGGTCCCCTCCTACAAGTTCAAGCAGTCTGAGTCAACTGGCAAGATCTTGGGCTATTTCTTCTAGGACTATCAAGGGATCTTGATTTGGCAAATATTTGTCTATAGGACATACTATTATAAATGTTTAATAGGCCCTTTGTTAGGCAATTGTCTAGAAAAGTTAGGGCAAGCTAGCAAGCCTCTTTGCTATTCCACAACAATAGACCAAGCGTTGTTGATTACTTTTTCATATTTAGAACATTTGAAATGTTAAATCTGACATTAACATTTTAATTATAAAATAAAAAGGCTTAATTGAAAAAAATATAGATATAGTACTAACTAGATATAAAGGCTTTAGCCTTGCAATAATATAGTTCTTACTATTATAATTCTTATTATTATTCTAAAATTGTTAATTTTACCATTAGCTTTGTTTGTTACCTTTCTCAGTTAAATTCTCTTTTTTGGTCAAAAAGTAAATTGCATGGCTAGGCCTAATATAAATCAAGTCAATTGCATATGTGAGTTTATACACATGATATATGTTTTATTTAGGAATATTTCAATAGTTAATAAAAATATTTGCCTTTGTCAAATGTTTACTTGTTTCTAATTATTTTAAAATATTGACTTTTGGCTATTTTGCTTAGTTATTTGTATATTGTAGTCACTATTATTATTAATTTGTTTTTATTATATGATACCTTAAAATAGATTTGTTAATGATGTATTACACTATAAAAAAGGGTATAGAATTAGATATTCAACTTGTTTTATAAACTTATAGGCTATACTAAAATCTAATTGAAATTGATATGCCAACCTATTATATAAATGATAAATATATTATTAGAAGCACAAGGATTTCCTGCAGGAAGTTTTCTTGCCAAGTTTTGCCCAAACAAGCTTTTCTTATAGTGAGGTTTTTTTAAAGCAAGGTTTTTCCACTGGAGGGTTTCTTACTAAGCCTTACCTACTAAGATTTTTGCAGGGTTTTTCTAATTAGAATTTCAAGTAAAATCTAGTCTAAATAATGCTGGACTAGATTAAAACTAGCCTACACTAATCTAGAATAGGCTAGGGCATAGGCTAGATTAGACATAAACTAGGCCCTAGACTAGATTAGAATTAGATTAGACTAGATTTCAAATCAAATTGAATTTGACTTAAAATTCTAACTAGAAAAACCTTGTAAAAACCTCATGTATAGAAAAACTTTTGTAGAAAAACCTCATTATGGAAAAATCTTAGCAAGGAAATCTTAGTAAGATAATATTATTAGGAAAACCTTGCTAGGCTATAGCCTATAGCATATAGGAAAAACATATGCAAGAAAACTTCATTGCGGAAAAAGTTTATGCAAGCAAACCTTAATAGGAAAACTTTTCTATAGGAAATTTGTATAAACATACATTTTAATAGACATAAAAATATTTTTATAGATATAGAAAGCTAGGTTTTTTTGTATGTAGAATATATCTAGCCTATATCCTATGCTTGCTATGTACCTTGAATTTTGAAATCTATGCTAAAAAAGTGGATACAGTTTAAGTGTAGTCTTATAATCAATTTTTCTAATTTTTTAAGCCTTAGGCCTATTTGCATTTGATTTAAAATGTAGCAATATTATTTGGCAGTCATGCTGGCTAATGACTATGTCATGTATAGTATTTACTATTAAGTAACTTTTGTGATGAAAAAATTGAATTGGAAGTGGATCAATATAAAAAACAATGTAGGCACAGTATTAAATGTAAAATATTTGCATGTTGCAAAGTCAAAGTGTGCTACACTAGGCCCTAACTACACTGTCCTATAACCTGTTGTAAAATTCACAAATGAAAATGAGCAACGAGTCTGGCAGTCAGTGAGTCAGACTGTATAGCATAGTCTCAACATATGCAGCTTTCTTTATTCCATCGAAAAATCGAAACTTCACAATGCACTAAAATACTGTTGGAAGAGATAGAGGATAGAGCCTCTGTAAGGTTCGGCTAGGCCTATACTAATCACTGTGTTATTGTGACTTAAAGATGTAAATCGATGACTTTGTTCGCTGATGAACAAAAAGCCCTTCTTATATACTGTGTTATTTTTATTCTAATTTTAAAAAGTAACTATACAGAAATGACAATAAGTTTTACCATTTTTTGAGGAAACTGTGGTTGGTTGTTTTCATAACAGTTTTTATTTGTTTTAACATCTTGTTTTCATAGCAACACTATAGATGGTGGCTTCAAAAAAGAACGTTAGTGTATATTTTTCCACAATACGCCTGTCGCCTGATTTTATATATATGCTAAAAAATACAATATAGTGGTCGAATAGAAATGGCGCATGAGCAGCAACAGGAGGATACCGACTTCGAGAGACTTGAAGTTCAAGGAATAATCGGTTTTAATGGTAAACAACAACTGTATGGCCCATAAATTGACAAATTAAATTGAAACGCTACATCATTACTGCTATTATTGGAAGTTGTAAAAATATCATATAATACTTTGTAAATTTAGAGTCAGCAATTTTTTCTGTAGTAGCTGTAGTAAAATTTGGCCAAATTAAATATTTCCAATACAAGTCTTATATCAGTATCACAATACTAAGCTTCAGGCGACTTATAAGTTATAAAGATCTAAAATTAAAATTCTAAAAATACGATTAAAATCAATACAAAAAGTCACAGAAACGGAAATACTTTAGCATTTCTTACGCAGTTATAGTTTGTATTGAAAAAAAGAATAAACCGCTTTGATCTCATTTTCAGGCAGCTTTCAAGGCAGCTTTAATGTACATCCAGACAAGCAACACCTGGTGTACTCAATCGGCTCCACTTTAGTCATCGAAGAAATACAGTCAAGCAAGCAATGCTTTCTTCATGGGCACCATAGCGACATCGCTTGCATTACAATCTCAAAAAGTGGACGATTTATTGCCAGCGGCCAGATCACCCACATGGGATTTAAGGTTGGAATATTTAAATGCATTATTTTTTGTGAGTTATAGTTTAAAATCAAATAAGACTATAATTACAATATACAAACAAAAATGCAAAATCAATTCAGGCTGACATCATAGTCTGGGATTTCGAGAGTCGCCAAGAGTACGCCCGATTCGTTCTACACAAAGTGAAAATTCAAGGCTTGGCATTTTCGCCAAACGAAAAATTTCTGGCCTCACTTGGTGGTCAAGACGATGGCAGGTAAAAAAGACAAGTTTTTCTCGATCCTTCAAAATTTATGAAATTGAGCACAGAAAAACTCTAACATACCTGCAGCGTTGTAATCTGGTCGCTGGCTAAGAAGGAGGCCATCTGCGGTAGTCCTGCTCAGAGTAAGAGCGCCGGCAACACCCGCTGCCTGGCGTATGCTCACAATTCCGACTATCTGTTTGTCACCGCTGGCGAGTGAGTTGCTTAGCACTGTTACCGGTTTATGTAGCTCGTATATTGCATGTACTTTTTAAGCTTAATCTAGCGTTTTTACACTATAACTTTTGCCCCCTCTCAGAGTTGGCATCACTCAGAGACATTTAGTTTGGCGCCACTCAGACACGTTTAGTTTGGTGCCACTCAGACACATTTAGTTTGGTGCCACTCAGACACATTTAGTTTGGCGCCACTCAGACACTTATTTTGGCGCCACCCAGGAATTTAGTTTGGCGCCACTCAGACACATTTAGTTTGGCGCCACTCAGACACATTTAGTTTGGCGCCACTTAGACACTTATTTTGGCGCCACCCAGGAATTTAGTTTGGCGCCACTGAGACACATTTAGTTTTGCGCCACTCAGACACACTTAATTTGGCGCCACTTTATTTTAACTCTGGAAATGGAACGCGGGACAATTGAACGCTTTACCACTCGCTCCCTACCTCATCACCGCCGTACATAACTAAACAGACCATCTCCCTTTGACCCAGAAACAACATCCGCGTCTGGGAGCTGGACGTAGAGAATCGAAAAATTCGTCCCACGGAGGTTGGCACGGGCCAGACCAAACGAATCATCACCTGTTTGGCGTTGACCTCGGATGACCGAACCCTGTTCTGCGGCACTACCACTGGCGACGTGCTTGGCATCAACATGGAGAGCCGACTGTTCCAGAGCATCGGCCCGGAGAAAGAGAAATTTTCTCTTGGCGTCACGGCGCTCGCCCTGTTGGAGACCGGCGACTTCCTAATTGGCGCTGGCAACGGCATGGTGCAGATTATGCGGGCCAGCGAGCAGACTGTCGGGCGCGGCAAGACTGTCGTGAAGTTTGTTAAAACCAAGTGAGCGAAGACGGATGCACTGACCGTTTATTTATCAAAGAACTAGGTACACTGAAACAGGTTGGAAGACAGGGACTAAGGGAGACAGACAGACAGACAGACAGACAGACAGACAGACAGACAGACAGACAGACAGACAGACAGACACTAAGAACAGACAGACAGACAGACAGACACTAAGACAGACAGACAGACAGACAGACAGACAGAAACTAAGACAGACACACAGACAGACAGACACTAAGACAGACACACAGACAGACAGACAGACAGACAGACAGACAGACAGACAGACAGACAGACAGACAGACAGACAGACAGACAGACAGACAGACAGACAGACAGACAGACACAAGGACAGACAGACACTAGGACAGGCAGACAGACAGACAGACAGACAGACAGACAGACAGACAGACAGACAGACAGACACAGCACCGCACCGTCCGCAGGCAGCAGCAGAAGCTGGACAGCGGTGTCTCCAGTCTGTCCCTCCGCGGCAAAGGTCACGAGTTCTACGCATCAACAGAGAAGAGCCAGATATACAAGTTCAACTTGGCCGATTTTAGTCACACCCTGGTTAACACCTGCCATTCGTCGGCAATTAACGACATCGCATTCCCATTGTGAGTTATCAATCTACTGTTTGTTGAGTACTCAGCCCGTCATCGATTGTTTCCAACAGAATTTCATCTTGACACTTTTTTCACTGTGTCTATGTCTGTGCTGTGTCTGTCTGTCTGTCTGTCTGTCTGTCTGTCTGTGTGTCTGTCTGTCTGTGTGTCTGTCTGTGTGTCTGTCTGTCTGTCTGTCTGTCTGTCTGTCTGTCTGTCTGTCTGTCTGTCTGTCTTAGTGTCTGTCTGTCTGTCTGTCTGTCTGTCTGTGTGTCTGTCTGTGTGTCTGTCTGTCTGTGTGTCTGTCTGTCTGTCTGTCTGTCTGTCTGTCTGTCTTAGTGTCTGTCTGTCTGTCTGTCTGTCTGTCTGTCTGTCTGTCTGTCTGTCTGTCTGTCTGTCTGTCTGTCTGTCTGTCTGTCTGTCTGTCTGTCTGTCTGTCTGTCTGTCTGTCTGTCTGTCTGTCTGTCTGTCTGTCTGTCTGTCTGTCTATCTGTCTTAGTGTCTGTCTGTCTGTCTGTCTGTCTGTCTGTCTGTCTGTCTGTCTGTCTGTCTGTCTGTCTGTCTGTCTGTCTGTCTGTCTGTCTTAGTGTCTGTCTGTCTGTCTGTCTGTCTGTCTGTCTGTCTGTCTGTCTGTCTGTCTGTCTGTCTGTCTGTCTGTCTGTCTGTCTGTCTGTCTGTCTGTCTACTTAAACCCAGTAGTACGAGCGCATTTAAAACAATCGATCATATTTGCAGGCTTTGCGAATCCGTTAATGGAAAGAGTCGAATGTTGTAAGTGCGCAGAGTTAGATGAAGGCCTGCTTTGTAGTTCTAATCAGCAAAGCAAACACAACAACCGGAACTTACCTACTCATTGATGGATAATTTGCTGCATTTGCTATTGCTAAAGACGCTTTTTGCTGATGCTAACCAAATAGAATCATAACGCCAGTAAAAGCCTAGGTATACTTTATAAGTGCATGATTTCTAAAAACATTAATTCGCTTTGCTTGCTCGCATTCTAATAAGCTGAATATTGAATAAGCCTGATTGTTGCTAACTTGCTTGGAAATATTGACACAAGGACCAGTAGAAGTTTAACAGATTAAAGCCTTAATAAATTATAAATACACCTATTCTGGAGCTTCTGAGCCTCAAATGTAAAGCAGCCTTCTTTAAAACAGTCGAGTAGAATGCTTTTTTGAAGGCAAGCATCGCTAAATACAAGTAAGCAAGCGCGCCTTCAAATAATTTAGCAATATTTACGAGTGTTGCGTCCTGATTCAACGGCAACTTCTAGTGGTCCTTGTATTAACAATCTGAAATTGCCCCTGAGACCTGATGGAAAATCTTTTCTGGCTTAAACACTATCCAGCTACTCAACAACCTGACCCAATACACCACACTAAGCTACTCAACAACCTGACCCAATACACCACATTAAGCTACTCAACAACCTGACCCAATACACCACATTAAGCTACTCAACAACCTGACCCAATACACCTCATTAAGCTACTCAACAACCTGACCCAATACACCTCATTAAGCTACTCAACAACCTGACCCAATACACCTCATTAAGCTACTCAACAACCTGACCCAATACACCTCATTAAGCTACTCAACAACCTGACCCAATACACCTCATTAAGCTACTCAACAACCTGACCCAATACACCTCATTAAGCCACTCAACAACCTGACCCAATACACCACATTAAGCTACTCAACAACCTGACCCAATACACCACATTAAGCTACTCAACAACCTGACCCAATACACCTCATTAAGCCACTCAACAACCTGACCCAATACACCACATTAAGCTACTCAACAACCTGACCCAATACACCTCATTAAGCTACTCAACAACCTGACCCAATACACCTCATTAAGCTACTCAACAACCTGCCCCAATACACCACATTTGTTTAGGAGTTGGCTTACATGTACGAGTGTACTTTTCATTCACCTACGCGTAACTTTCATAGCAGAGATTTTGATACGTACGTTTCAGCCCCAGCCCCCATTTATAATGTTCAGCAGCACCCACCCCATTTATTTAAAATTATTGCAATATATAGTTATCAGCCTCTCCAGAGAGAGTGCGCACGCTGGTTGTTTTGTTCGGTTGGCTAGTAGCCGAAAAATAGTCGCTTACTGCGAAGACTCAATTTATTGAATGAACCATCAAAACATCTGGTAGCAGAGCGTGGTTCTACTTGTGGTTCTACTTGTGGTTCTACTTGTGGTTCTACTTCATTGGTAAAAAATGTCTGATGAAGAAGCAGAGATGCAAGAACAAGTGCCGGAGGGAGACAGCCGTCTCATTTCGCTGAAGGCCAGAAAAGCGGTCGACAAGTGCGCGTTCACGAAGCAACGGAATCGTCTACTGAAGGTATTGGGCTCGGACGGAGCTACTTTAGCGGACGTGGAACCGCTGGCCGGCACTCTGGATGACCACTACGAGCGAGTTAGTGCGGTGCTACAAGCGATTCTGCCCGAGGTCGTCGGGAATCTACCAGTGCAAGTCCAGACAGTAAAGGAGTTGGAGAAGCTGGAGACTGAGTACGGTGAGATTGTAAATTTGCTGAGAGAATTGCGCAAGAGGGAACGAGAGGTACGACTAGAGTCGAGGGAGATCGAGCAGAAAGAGATGCGACAGAAGGAGTTGGAGGCAGTCAGGCGGCAGCGGATAGAGATGGAGGAGGAGGAGCGCAGAATGCAGCAGGAGTTTGCAGAGAGGCAGCGCGAGTTAGATGTCAGATTGGATGCGCTAAGACTGGCAGAGACGTCAGCGAGTGCAAATGATCAATTGTACTCCTCTCAACTACGGGTAGAAGCGGCCGTCCAATCGCAAGCTGCGTACTCAGTACCAGTCGCCAACCCCATGGTTCAAGCCGACCCTTCAGTCAACCCCTTAATTGGGGGAGTGTCAGATCAACTAAGGAGCGCTGAGCAAGGGGGTGAGAGAGTAAAGGCCGGAGAAAAATCAATACCACCCACCCCAACTGGCGGCAAGTGTGACCACGCTGATTCTAACCAACCCCGCGGACAGCTAGGTATCCAAGCTATGTACGGTGGAGCTAATTCGCCAATTGGGGCTTCACCGGCCGCCGCAGCAGAATGTACAGCGAAAGCTTGGGCTGAGGAAAGAATCGGTCAGGATATGTGGAGGCAGTTGCAGAGAGTTGCGATACCGGTGTTTAGTGGAGACAAACGGGAGTTTGAAGGATGGCGGGCGGCTTTCTATGCCTGCGTGCATGCCTCGCCATCTTCAGAAGCCTATAAGTTGTTGCAATTGCGCCAGTCGCTGCGAGGAGAGGCATTAAAACTTGTTGCGAATCTTGGCTACTCGGAGTTCGCCTACAAAGCGGCTCTGGAAAGGCTTGAGCGGGAGTATGGTGGAGAGAGACGAAGACTGATGCTGGCACTGGAGGACTTGGATAGTTTCCAACCTATTCAGATAGAGAATGCAAGTCAATTAAAAAAGCTGGCCGACTTGCTGGATGTTACGGTAGTTAATCTACAGGCTGCAGGGCGAGAGAGTGAGCTAAGCAACAATGGACTTATGTACTTGAGAGTGCAAAAGAAGCTGCCAACCGAAACCCTAGCTCGTTTTCATCGGTGGATCGGAGAAGCTAGGAAAGAAGATTCGCTCAGAACGTTGCATCGATGGCTTCTGACGGAGGCAGAGTACATGACAGTAGCGTGTGAGGCGGTAAGAGGCGTGGCTTCTCCGGTGAGACCGGACGGCACGACAGTGTAAAAGCCAAGAAAACTGTTTCCCGAGGGGCAGCCACAGCACGCTCGTTTTTTGTGAAGACGAATGATTCGAATAGCCAAAACAAAGAACAGGCGGAAGGGCGAAAAGGTTGTGGTCTCTGCGGAGAACAGCACGGAGTTTGGAGCTGCCCAAGGTTTCAACGAATGGAACCTGGAGCCAGATGGGCGATGGTTCGTGACAAGCGCCTGTGCTTCTGCTGCTTGGGAGCAAACCATCTAGCCGGTGCGTGCAAGCGAGCGAGAGTGTGCGGTGTTGATGGCTGCAAAGCAAACCATAATCGGCTGCTGCATCAACGAGGGCCGGCGGCGACAACGGCGAATCCGCATGAAGGGGGGTCGCCCAAAACGATCGAAAGACCAAAGTCCTTCCAGGAGAAGAAGAGCACAGTTCAAGAGCCGCAAGAGGCATGCACTTTACTGGCCAGAACATCGCCGTCAATAGCGCTGAGGACTGTGCCCGTGATTTTATCCAACGGCGGTCGGGAAGTCCGAGTGAATGTCTTGCTGGACGACGCTAGCACCCGGTCGTACCTGAACTCTGACGTTGCAGCGGAACTCGGCTTGGAAGGCAACCTCGAACCGATGACGGTAAAGGTTCTGAACGGCCAGGTGAGCACCTTTCAGACGGTTCCGGTTGAGGTCGACATCCGCAGTCTGGACGGCGCCTTTCGTGCCACAGTTACGGCCCACACAACTGAGAAAGTGACCGGTGGGATGGAAGCCGTAGATTGGAGCCAGCTTGCAAAGCGTTGGGCTCATCTGAGGGGCGTGCCGTTCGACAAAATTAAAGGGAAGCAGACTGTGGATATGCTCATTGGTGTGGACAATGCAGACTTGCACTTTGCCTGTCGCGAAGTAGGTGGGCAACCTGGAGAGCCGATTGCCAGACTGACGCCAATTGGGTGGACCTGCGTTGGACCAGTGAATCAAGTAGGAACTGCAGAAGAGCAGCAGCAGCAGACATTCTTTACGGTGACGGCGGAGAACGAGGCATCTGATCTTCTGCGGAAGATGTGGGAGATCGATGAAGTGCCAGATGGAGGACAGCAGGCCAGAATGTCCGCTGAAGATCAAAAGATCGTAGAAGCGACACGAGCATCCTTGAAGATGGAGAACGGCAGGTTTCAAGTGGCGATTCCTTGGAAAAAGAATCCGGAAGAACTACCTATGAACAACGAAGCTGCCCTACAGCGTCTCGTCAGCACAGAAAAGCGCTTGCTGAAGAACCCGGAGCTAGCGAAGGCGTACCAGGCTGTGATAGACAAGCATCTGGCAAAAGGCTATGTGCGGGAGGTCGGCATCAGCGAGCCAAGTCAGGCTGGCCAGTGGTTCTTGCCGCATTTCGCGATAGTGCGGGCCGATAAGGAGACGACCAAAGTTCGAATTGTGTTTGATGCAGCGGCTCGGAGCAATGGGGTCTGCCTAAATGACACCATTCATACGGGACCGAAGTTGCAGCAGGATTTGCTAAAGGTGCTCCTACGGTTCCGGAAGCATCCCGTGGCGCTAGCAGCCGACATCGAGGAGATGTATCTGAGAGTTCGAATTGCGCCGGAGGACAGAAGATTTTTCCGATTTCTGTGGCGAGACTTAGACTTGAAGCAAACGCCGAAGAGCTATGAGTTCTGCAGTGTGGTATTTGGCGTAAACTGCTCTCCGTTTCTGGCTCAGTTTGTGGCACAGGAGAATGCGCGACACTATCAGCAACAGCTGCCGCTGGCGGCCAACACCGTGCTGCATTCCACTTATATGGACGACAGTCTAGACTCCGTAGAAACCGTTGGCCAAGCGGTGAAACTCTTCCAACAACTCGTAGAATTATGGAGCAAGGCAGGGATGCGAGCTTGCAAATGGATGTCGAATTCGTTAGAAGTGCTGCAACACGTTCCAGTCGAGGACCGCGCAGAACGCGCCGAGTTGCTATTGAAAGGTGAGGCCCGAACCGCTAAGGCGCTTGGAGTGAATTGGAATGCGAAAGAGGACGTCCTAGGAATTTCCATCAGCGAGTCGAATGCTAGCGGCAAGATGATGACAAAGAGACTGCTTTTGCGCTGTGTGGCCGAGGTGTTTGACCCCTGTGGCTTCCTAGCTCCGGTAGTTATCACAGGAAAGATAATGCTGCAGTTGGCATGGCAACAAGGTGTTGGGTGGGATGAAGCGTTGGATCCTGAGTTGGCTGATCAAGCGTTTCAGTGGACCAGTGAGCTCTCCAAAGCTACGAGACTAGCCGTGCCTCGGTGTCTGCGTCCAGACAACGGATCCATCGAACTTCACTCGTTTGTAGACGCATCGCAAGAGGCCTACGGAGCCGTCGTATATCTGCGGAGCGAAACGATGAGTAAGACGACGGTCCGTTTCGTTGCTGCAAAGGCTAAGGTAGCACCATTGATGGCGGTGAGCATCCCTCGACTGGAGTTGATGGCGGCAGTCCTAGGACTTCGGCTCGCAAGGGCAGTGGCCGAGGCGTTGGAGATCGCGATTGAGTCTGTGGTGTTTTGGAGTGACAGTCACAATGTGCTTTGGTGGATTCGCAGGCAGAGTAGAGCGTTCAAGCCTTTCGTTGCGAACCGAGTCGCCTTCATCCAGCAGCAGGTGCAGCCAAATCAATGGCGGTACGTTCCAACAGGTCTGAATCCAGCGGATGTGGCATCCCGTGGCTGCAGTGTGCAAGAGCTGATGGACAACGAGCTGTGGTGGAACGGCCCTGGATTCTTGGCGAGGTGCTCAAACGATTGGCCAGAAATGCCGATTCCAGTTGCGCCAGAAACTACTGAGGCGAATACCCGTCGAAGAGGCTAGCAAGCATCCAGAAGCGTTGTGCAGAGCCCGTATGTCTGGTCACCACCGATGAAGAAGACAAGACAGGCTGGCGACTCAAACCAGAGCGATTCTCTAGTTTCCATCGACTGCAGCGCGTCTTCGCTTGGGTGTTGCGGTTCATTCGGAACTGTCAGACGGAGAAGTATCAGCGGAGCGGCGGTGAGCTGTTGGTGGATGAGCTCGAGGAGGTCGAGGAGCGTTTGGTAAGGTTAGCTCAGGAGGAAGCGTTCAAGACGGATACAGTGAACGAGAAGAAGCTGCGGTGCTTGCAGCCGGTACGTGATGCAGCAGGAGTCCTACGAGTGGATGGCCGGTTGAAATTCAGGCCACAGGCGCCATTTGCAGCAAGACATCCATCTATTTTGCCGCGGAAGCATTGGATCACCAAGCTGATCATCAAACAATATCACGAGCAGCAGAGCCATGGTGGGACTAACCAAACTCTGGCGGCGCTGTCAGCCAAGTATTGGGTTATCTGTGCTCGGGAAGCTATTCGCGAGTGGGAGGTTGAATGCGCTGTGTGCAAGAGAGAGAAAGCTCGTCCCATCGTACAACAGATGGCGCCACTGCCTGATGCCCGTGTCGCAGGATCCTTAAAAGCCTTCACGAACGTAGCCGTCGACATGGGAGGGCCGTTCGTCACTATTCAAGGCCGATTTAAGAAGAGGCAGAAACGCTATTTGGCGCTGTTCACATGCCTCGAGACGCGAGCGGTACACCTCGAGATGACCTACAGCCTTGACGCGGACTCTTTCTTGAACGCCTTCTACCGAATGGTGAACAGGCGTGGCTTACCCAAGGCTATGTATTCTGACAACGGTGGCAACTTTGTAAAAGGTGCAGATGAACTGCGACTTCTGGAGGAGCTGGACAGGACAAGGATCAGTCGCGAGACATCCAAGCAGCGAGTCAAGTGGAACTTCCAGCCGCCAGCCGCCCCGCACTTTGGTGGAGCCCACGAGGTGATGATTCGGGCTGCGAAGCGAGCGCTACACGCGATTCTGGGCAGCGCAGATGTCACCGACGAGGAGCTTCAGTCAGCGATCACTGGAGCGGAGGCGCTTATCAACTCGCGCCCCATCACCTATCAATCGGCGAATCCGAGAGACGAAGAGCCACTAACGCCAAACCATTTCCTGCACGGTCAAGCTGGTGGACAATTCGCGCCGGATGTGCCCGACGACGTCGCGGCTGACCCGAGGCGGCGGTGGCGGCGCGTCCAAGAACTCGTGAGGCACGTCTGGCGACGCTGGATGCGCGAATGGCTGCCAGGGTTGCAGCCGAGAGCCAAGTGGGCGGGACCGCAGCGTGATTTACAGCCAGGTGATGTCGTTCTCGTCATCAAAGCAGACTCACCGCGGGGACACTGGCCGTTGGGACGAGTAGTCGAAGTCTACCCAGGTTCAGACAATCGAGTCCGGGTGGCCAAGGTCCAGGTCGGTGGGACGGTATTCGTGCGGCCTGTGAGCAAACTGTGCTATCTCGAGTGAGAGGAGTTGATCATTTGCTTAAGAACTGTTTGTTTTCTTTTCCGGACTTTTCCGAGTTTACGCTGAGTTTTCAAATTGTTTGTACTGTATCGTGTGCGTTCAGTAGGCTTTCTGCCAGTTTTGGGCTTTTCAAGCCGTTGCCTTTTTGATTATTGGTTGTGTCTGTTTTTGTTCATGGTTTTTTTTGGGATCAGATTTTTTTGGAGCGCAGTTGGCGCATTTGTTTTTCCTTTGAGTTTGAGCTGTTTGAAGTTTCTGTTAAGTTACGGTGATGGGTTTTTTCTGTCAACCATTTTCGACTTTATTAAAATTGCGAGTTTAAGCTGAGTTGCAAATTTTTATATTTTTTGATGTTTAGTGGTAACTTATTTCAGTTTGCGGTCTTGCGCATTTTCATTGTTTTCATTTGCGAGTCTTGGTGGCGGGTGCCGAAACATCTTTTCAGTTTGGCTTTTGAGCTCTTTTGAGCCCTCACGCTTCTCGTGCTGTTCCCAGGCGTTGTATGTTTTTTTTTTGCTATGGTCATAGTTTGTCCGTTCGGTTACTAGGTACTCAAGTTCAGTGTTTCCGGTCTTTGTTGCTGACATTGCTCTGTCAGGAAGGGGGGAATGTTTAGGAGTTGGCTTACATGTACGAGTGTACTTTTCATTCACCTACGCGTAACTTTCATAGCAGAGATTTTGATACGTACGTTTCAGCCCCAGCCCCCATTTATAATGTTCAGCAGCACCCACCCCATTTATTTAAAATTATTGCAATATATAGTTATCAGCCTCTCCAGAGAGAGTGCGCACGCTGGTTGTTTTGTTCGGTTGGCTAGTAGCCGAAAAATAGTCGCTTACTGCGAAGACTCAATTTATTGAATGAACCATCAAAACACATTAAGCTACTCAACAACCTGACCCAATACACCTCATTAAGCTACTCAACAACCTGACCCAATACACCACACTAAGCTACTCAACAACCTGACCCAATACACCTCATTAAGCCACTCAACAACCTGACCCAATACACCTCATTAAGCTACTCAACAACCTGACCCAATACACCTCATTAAGCTACTCAACAACCTGACCCAATACACCACATTAAGCTACTCAACAACCTGACCCAATACACCTCATTAAGCTACTCAACAACCTGCCCCAATACACCACACTAAGCTACTCAACAACCTGACCCAATACACCACATTAAGCTACTCAACAACCCGACCTAATACACCTCATTAAGCTACTCAACAACCCGACCTAATACACCTCATTAAGCTACTCAACAACCTGACCCAATACACCTCATTAAGCTACTCAACAACCTGACCCAATACACCTCATTAAGCTACTCAACAACCTGACCCAATACACCACATTAAGCTACTCAACAACCTGACCCAATACACCTCATTAAGCTACTCAACAACCTGCCCCAATACACCACACTAAGCTACTCAACAACCTGACCCAATACACCTCATTAAGCTACTCAACAACCTGACCCAATACACCTCATTAAGCTACTCAACAACCTGACCCAATACACCTCATTAAGCTACTCAACAACCTGACCCAATACACCTCATTAAGCTACTCAACAACCTGACCCAATACACCTCATTAAGCTACTCAACAACCTGACCCAATACACCACACTAAGCTACTCAACAACCTGACCCAATACAACTCATAAAGCTACTCAACAACCTGACCCAATACACCTCAATAAGCTACTCAACAACCTGACGCAAAACTACTTGGGTGTGCATAATTTTTCCCGCGCAACTCTTTTCAGCGGCACCTCCGACCTGTTCGCCACCTGCTCCTACGAGGACATCCGGGTGTGGCACACGCCAACCCAGAAGGAGCTGCTGCGCATCACGGTGCCAAACATGACCTGCTACGCCATCGATTTTCTTCGCGACGGCAGTGGCATCGTTTCCGGTTGGGACGACAGCAAAATCCGGGTGTTCTTCCCGGAGACTGGCCGCCTGATGTACACCATCAACGAGGCGCACAAGAAAGGCGTCACGGCTATCACGGCAACGTCCGACTGCGGACGAATCATTTCTGGCGGCGGCGAAGGTCAGGTCAGGGTATGGCGAGTTCAGGAACGAGTCGCGAAATCCGGCCAGAAGACGTTCGTCACGGAGCTAGAGGAAGCCATGAAGGAGCACGCCAATGCTGTGTCGTGTATCCGAGTGTCCAAGGACAATACTCAGTGCGTTTCGGCCTCGGCGGATGGCAGCTGCATTGTATGGGATCTCAAGTGAGTTTTGAGCAGTGAGTTTTGAGCAGTGAGGATTGAGCAGTGAGGATTGAGCAGTGAGGATTGAGCAGTGAGGATTGAGCAGTGAGGATTGAGCAGTGAGGATTGAGCAGTGAGGATTGAGCAGTGAGGATTGAGCAGTGAGGATTGAGCAGTGAGGATTGAGCAATGAGGATTGAGCAGTGAGGATTGAGCAGTGAGGATTGAACAATGAGGATTGAGCAGTGAGGATTGAGCATCGGATATCGAGCAGTTAAGCAAGTACCATAACCAAAGTATTAAGTATAATTTAATTCTTCCTTAAGCATAGAGGATGACACGAATCCCAGTTGACGTTCCCATATTCGAAATCCCTCGCAGGACGTTCCACCGCAAGCAGATCATGTTTTCCAAAACTCTGTTTCGGTGCGTCTGCTTCGAGCCGGAAGAGTGCCAAGTAATCACGAGCGGCACGGACCGCAAGATCTCCTATTGGGAGCTGTACGATGGCACTCTGGTTCGCGAACTGGACGGCTCCCGCAGTGGCTCCGTTAACGGGATGGACATCAGCTTGGATGGACAGTACTTTGTTACCGCTGGCGATGATAAGATTGTTAAGGTGAGTGTTGTAAAAGTGATGATTTTATGAGTAATGGTTGAGGTCCTCAACTAAATCCTACAACCCGTTATGATTGAGGTCCTCAACTAAATCCTACAACCCGTGATGATTGAGGTCCTCGATCAAATCCTACAACCCGTTATGATTGAGGTCCCAAACCAAATCCTACAACCCGTGATGATTGAGGTCCTCAACTAAATCCTACAACCAGTTATGATTGAGGTCCTCAACTAAATCCTACAACCTGTGATGATTAAGGTCCTTAACTAAATCCTACAACCCGTGATGATTGAGGTCCTCGACCAAATCCTACAACCCGTGATCATTGAGGTCCTCAACTAACTCCTACAACCAGTTATGATTGAGGTCCTCAACTAAATCCTACAACCCGTTATGATTGAGGTCCTCAACTAAATCCTACAACCCGTGATAATTGAGGTCCTCGACCAAATCCTACAACCCGTGATGATTAAGGTCCCCAACTAAATCCTACAACCCGTGATGATTGAGGTCCTCAACTAAATCCTACAACCCGTGATAATTGAGGTCCTCGACCAAATCCTACAACCCGTGATGATTAAGGTCCCCAACTAAATCCTACCTCCCGTGATGATTGAGGTCCCCAACCAAATCCTACAACCCGTTATGATTGAGGTCCCCAACCAAATCCTACCTCCCGTGATGATTGAGGTCCCCAACCAAATCCTACCTCCCGTGGTGATTGAGGTCCTCAACCAAATCCTACAACCCGTGATGATTGAGGTCCTCAACTAAATCCTACAACCTATAATAGACCGGTGTTTTAAACCAAATGCCTGTTTTTACCAGATATCCTCAATCTAAACACCCTCAGCCTCATAAAAGAGTCCCCAATCATGTAATAAAACCCAACTACTTTTGTGATTAAAACAAAGTTAAAGCTACGGCTAAATAACAAACGGATCGATTACTTACCCTACGCAGGTGTGGCGCTACGCGCAGGGTGACGTCACTCACGTTGGCTTGGGCCACAGTTCGCCAATTATGCGGGCTAAAATTTGTCCCAACAACCGCCTGATCGTTACCGTGTCCGATGATGGAGGAATCTTTGTCTGGAAATTTCCATTCTAAGACTTGAAATTTGATGCAGGAGAGAGAGACAAAGGTAAAGGGAATGATAAAAAAGATGATTGTTTTGAAACTTTTTCTAGCATCGTCGTGTTTTGAATATACTGTATAATTTTTAGTTTATAACATCAGAAGTTAGTGACCTAATATTATTGAGTGGTTTATATTCACTTTGATTGAAATCTGTAGTAATAGCAAGCAAAAATCAAGACCGCTTAAAATGTTTGTTACGTCAATAAACGTCAATTAATCTTTTAAAGATAGAAAACGACTGCTTTATTTTGATTTTTAAACTTTCTTTGATCTTTGAAAAGACAGTTATAGACCAATATACAATACAATGTGCGTGGTGTCTAATGTAATTGCCGATTATGTTTGCATACATTCTGTGAATTAAACATTTAAGTGTTCACAAATATAACAAACGTTAATTACTATCATATTCTTGTGTCATTATTTAACAGGTCTAATAGATTACTTTCTTCTGAGATTATCAAGAGCAAATTACTGCCCAGTATAGTGGGATTAGTATGGAGGAAAAAAGCGTAGGACATATATACTTTCAAGACATTACGAGTTTTCCGGGATACTTCATTCCGTAATATTAAATCGTCCGAAAAAGGTTGAAGAACCTATCAGCACGCTACAAAAATTCCCACGAGTCCTAAATGGCCGAAATTGCGTATTAGTCAGTAATTAAGCTCGTAAATCTGCTGCTCAGTAAAATGACACTGAGTAGTTTTATTATAAAAAAACACTGCAAAACCCTGTGGACGGCTATGCCAAATAGTCTATGCCCAAAACCGCCACAACGCACATAAAAGTGTAATCATTAAACCGTCTGAACCAGACATCTTTAACGCTCACGACACATTTATAGCGCGCCTACGTGTAAGCTAAATTTTCGATTTAAGCCCACAAATACGAATACGAAGTTACGTCGCGTTGATTGGCTAGAGGCATAATTCAATCAGACTTTTCTGCCTTCAGACCTGCGGATTTTCCGACTAAAAATGGTAAGTTGTTTTTACTAATAAAGAGACTTTAATGCTTTAATTTGGCTGATTGGAGCCAAAGAGTAGAGAACTCTGCAAAATATTTAACCTATCAAATGGCACTACCAAGCCGAAAATGAAATTTTAGCCAAATTCATCAAGGACACGACACAAGCCAGAACACAACGGCCCCGAGGGCGTAGTTGACAAATATTTTTATTCGCTAGCTTTCTCTCATTTTTTCGACTATTTTCTAACATGAATTAGTTCACCTCAAATATGTAACAATCAGAATAAATTAATAATGATTTGCATGCACAACCGCGACTGCCACAACAGGCGATCGGCACTAGGGAGCAGACAAACCAGCTGCTGATGCTGATGCTGCATATGAAACGTTGGAAGTTCATCTGGTTCATCATTGTGTTCCTATCCGCAATCTCTAATCACATGCTGTTCCCAATCATCGACGGCTGGATGGGCACCCTTGGCCAAGTTTACACGTCGATTGACACAAAACGATTCGTGGAATCAAATCTTATACTGGCTGAAACTTATAAGTATGAACGACAGCTGGAAAGCTTAAAAAGCATTCTCGATTCGGAAAATGTTAGGGACAGCGGTTCTTTGATTGAGACCTGCTCCAATCCGAAGGCCTGCAAAGCCAGGATGTTCAGCGTTATGTTTGGCCGTGTGGACACCAGTAAGTTCTCCAACTTTGTCACTTACAATTACAGCAATCGGCCGCGCGTCGAATGCCAGATGTCGTACGGTGGTGACCTTAATTGTCCCTACCTGGGAAACCTGGCCGTGATGTCCAGCTACCCAAACAAGTGGAAGAACTATATGTACAAGGAGATCCACTTCTTTAGCCTGACAAGCCGGAAAGAGGGCAAGAAAACTGACTCGGTGCGGGGCAATACGACAAAATGCGCTAAGCACGAAAACTTTGAGACAGTATTCTCGCGCACCGTTATGATGCAATGCGTCATAATTATTGGCTCAATGTCGTTCTACTTTCTGGTGTCAACGCAGTCGTGCATCGCTCAACTAAAGCGGGACGGCTTTCTGCAGCTCATGATGCAGAAGGGTTTGTCAGTTTCAGCCTATTGGCTAGTTATAAGCGCAATGACCGCAATAGAAATCGTTTCATTCTCAATAATATTCGTCACTTCATTAGCCGTTCAATGTCCGGGCTTTTTCAATCCCGTTCACATGCTGCTAGTGTTTTTGATGTCTTTGTTCTACATGGTGGCGCTCACCTCCGTTGGCCTACTGCTCACAGTCACATTCGGCAACTACTACTACGTGGGACTGATGACTGTGCTGATTGCTATTATCTCGATGGTGCTAGTACTAGTCAACCGAATGGCAATCAGTACTATCGTAGTATTGAAGATCATATTACTATTCATATTTCCTCTGGGTCACTTCGCAGAATTCGTGCAAGGCATTCTGCTATCCGAGATTCGAATGGAATCAATCAGCATTTACAATATTAGCATTCTGGTTGTCACCCTGCTATCAGCGGTGGTCCTAGTACTAAGCACGCTGGTGTTGGACTACGTGAGCGGGTCCGGGAACGGGTTCCGTCTACCTGCTCAATTCTTCATCCGAAGAGAGTTTTGGACGGCCCAGCCAGCTAGTAAAGAGCTCGGACCGGAGAAGGACGATCCACTGTACGGCGAGGAGCCTCCGGAGTACGCAAATATCGAACCAGTTACTGATGGACTGCGACCGTTAGTACGAATGAGCCACCTTAGCAAAGCGTTTCAAGCCAGAAAGGCGTGCGGCAAGTCGGAGACTTTCTACGCTGTCAAGGATATGTCAGGTGAGGCGCAGCAATCTTTATTTTGATTGACTCGCGACAAAAAACGTAATCAAGGACGAGCATTTTAACAACTGAAATTTTCTGTATCAAGTAACAAACCAACATAAAACCTCCACCTGCAGCTATGGTTTATGAGAACCACATCACCGCCATCATTGGTCACAACGGCGCCGGCAAGACTACACTGCTCAATCTGCTGACGGGAGCCGACACGCCGACTACTGGTCACGCGTCAATCTGCGGCATCGTTGGAACGAATCCGTTAAAACGCCTTCGACTCAGAGGCCATCTAGGCATCTGTCCGCAGATCATGAACTTTGCATCGAGCATCACGGTTGAACAGACGTTACAGCTGTTAGTTATCAGTTGCGGCCTGCAATGGAACGAGTGCCAGGAGGAGCTCACCAGGATGTTAAAAGTGGCCCGGCTAGATAATAAGCGGCACTATCGGACTGGCCGGTTGAGTGCCGGGCAGCAGCGCAAACTAGCCGTCATCATGGCGCTGATGGGCAACCCGCGTGTCCTGTTCTTGGACGAGCCAACTAGCGGACTCGATCCGGAGTCGCGTCGACGAATGTGGCGCCTATTGCAAGAGTACAGACACGGCCGAGCCATACTGATCAGCACGCAGTTCATGGACGAGGCGGACACGTTGGCGGATAGGAAGATTTTCATATCTAGCGGTGCACTACTCTGTGCAGGTTCGTCCTTGTTTTTAAAGAGCGCATTCGACTGCGGCTTCGTGTTTGAAGTGACGCTGAAGAATGAAAAGCACTCGAAATTAGTTAAAAAGCAAATCCTGGAAGAGTTCAAAATGGTCAAGGTTAAGAAAAGTTTTGGCGTAAATCTGAACTTTCAACTGCCAGCCAGGGATATCAACTTTTTGCCGGCCCTGGCCCAAGCATTCGAAAAACGAATGACGCTTGTCTCAGCGTTTGGGCTGTTGCAGGCCTCTCTCTATGATATTTTTATGAAATTAAAAGATCTCGACCCTGAAGCTGTCCAAGAGATGTTCAGCGAAGACAAAGAAAACGCCGAAGGATTTGAGGACGAACAGGAAGAGACCTTTTCAGAAGCCAGTACGGATAGAAACACAAAGCTGAGTTGCATTGTCACCAGAGAGCACGCACCGCTGGCTCCATCGCTGCTGCGCCAGCTAAAGGCAATGATAATTGTCAATGTGATGCGACTGGTAAGAACTCGGATGCGCCTAGCCTGCCGGGTGATTGTGCCTGCCATACTACTGATAGTGCTGATAATCACAGCCGCAATCGAACGGTCTAACAATAATCATCGCATCCATCTGCGCAATAACATGACTAATGAAGGCGAAATAATCAAGCACGGCGTCTGCGTCTTTGAAAAGGTAGAAGGCAAGCCGCGTATGCTATGGGAGGTTGATAAGAGGCGTTGCAGTTGGTTGTACGCTGGTAAGACTGCGCCCATGGAGATAGCTAAAAACTACCTGGCTTTACAGAAGCCGAAAGAAGTTGAGCTGCAAAATTTTCTGCGAGAGAAATCCAATATTGAGAAAATCCAAAAGGTGTGCAAATCCCGCAAGCCGGATGCGGAACCGTGTCCGATAACTTACACCATAGATTGGGGTGACAACACGCCCAATTCCGAGCGAGTTATCTATTATGGGACGTATGATATTTATGAAAATTTTAACTCGTCAAAATCGGCGTCCTTAACGATTGGAACATATATGAGGGCCACGTCTTACTTTACAACAGTAGCGCGTTCCGATGAACCTCCTGACGATAAAAAGTTTTTATTTTCTGCTGAGAGCGTCTACGACTTTCGCACCACCTTTGTACCGGCATTTGGAGCCTTCTTCCAGATACTGATCATGTCGCTGATACCAGCCACTTTCCTCGACGACATCATTGAAGACAAGGAGACTCAAGTTCGCTATCAGCTTTCTACAATAGGCATGAGCAACTTCAGCTACTGGCTCACTAACTTTATCATTCATTGGGTTCAGTACGCCACTGTGTACTCTTTGAGCACACTATTGCTGCTATCCATCGTGCAAACTGGCTATTCTAGTTCATTCTTCATGACTGGCGTATTCTTGCCTATACTGCTGCTAGGCTTGCCAAGCAATCAGCTCATGACTTACGTGCTTAGCACTATTCTAGACAGGGCCAATCATCTTGTGACCATAATGTATTTATTCACCTCAATATTACTGGCATTTATTGTGCTACTCGTGCAACTCAACAATGTGGCATCAATAATACTCATTTCTGTTCTGCCGCCATTCGCTCCAATAGCCCTGACTTTCTACGGCGTGAAGACAATATTCTATTCTCTGTCATACTACAATAAAGACAGCATCTCAGACATCACCGAACTAAAGGGCAGCTTGTTTTTCTCGCAGCCACACGTGGTAGCAGCGTTCATAGCAATTATCCTTCACTTTGCTGTGCTGCTAACAGCGCTGGCTATCATTGAGAACAAGATAATTCTACTTCAACTGTTGGAGGCTCGGTTGCAGGTAAGGGTTGTGTGGAGGAAAACCACTTAGTAATGCTTATTGTTGAATCTACAGAATTTTCAAAAATATAGCAGAAGTATAAATTACAACTAATAACAAGTCTAAATTCTTTCTAATCTGTTAGAACCATTAATCAGCCACATTTAACGATATAAAAATGGAAGATTCCAAAAGTGACATTTGATTTCGCGATAGGCCAGGGCCTATATAGGCCAGGGACATGTTTCTGAGTTCTTCACTAATGTCAACTGACCTTAACAGCCTCACCTGTGGAGACACAGGAGACAGTTCTAATTATATGTAACTATCATTGGACATGCAACCATTTTGTTCGCATAAGAGATTCACTTTATGTTATTTAATTCAGTAGGCCTTCTACTAATCCACCAACAGATTAAATGCACCTCTGAACTGCCAGTCGGGACATTCGACAACCTTACTGAGGATCCCGGAGTCAAAGAGGAAACAGAACGAATCGACGCGAATCCAAACAGCGAGATGAACCTCCTGGAGGTGAGCCACCTGGCCAAGACTTATCCAAACGGTACCAAAGTGGTTCGCGATATCAGCTTCGCCACCGGACCGGCGGAAATCTTTGGCATTTTGGGACCAAACGGTGCCGGCAAGACAACGGCACTGAGTACCATTGTTGGTCGGTTAAATGCAACCAGAGGTCGGTGCGAAGTGCGCCGGCAGGACGAATGGCTGCCGAGCGGACTGGCCACTAGTCGAGGCGCAATCGGCTACTGTCCGCAATCCGATCCCTTGTACGGCTGCATCACGGCGATGGAGCATCTGAAATTCTACGCCAATATCATCGGCGTGCCAGATAGCAAATTGGATTCTCTCATTGAAGAACTAGCCGACAGTCTGGACCTGAATCTCGACAGAGAGAGTTTAGCCGAGCATCTGTCTGTCGGCATTCGTCGACGCTTGTCGTTGGCTATCTCGCTACTCAGCGAGCCCTCTGTGCTAGTCATTGACGAAGCCACGACAGGCGTCGATCCGGAGGGTAAAAGATTTCTTTGGCAGGCGATTCGGGCTGCGGCGACCCTCACCTGCACGGTGCTTGTCACTACGCACAGCATGGAAGAGGTCGAAGCGATCTGCAACCGGGTTACTATCATCAATCGAGGCTTGCTGGTTGGTTTGGGCACCGTGCAACAGCTAAAGAGTTTGTAAGTATTCGCTTCTATCAGTTTTAGCCTAGGAGATTGTAGCCTAGTGTTCAAGAGTGTCGGACTCACGACTGAAAAGTCGGGGGTTCGATTGTCGACCCACTCTGAACAATTTGTGTCCTTGAGCAAGACTTAACTCTGCATTGCTTCAGTTCACCCAGCTGTAAAATGGGTGCCAGCATTAGCTGGGGTAATTGAGGGTGTGTGTGGCGACCCCCCAGTCCTTGGACTGAACAGCCGTACGCAGCCTTCAGATGCGCCGAGCAATAGCTGCGGCTGAGCTGTCGGTTACACATCTGGCCCAATTTGGGCAGGTGTAATCAATTATTATTTCTTATTATATTATTATTATAAGCTTTTAAAAAGACCAGTAAATGATACTTAGTGTTGTCTGGGGAAGAGAAGAAGTCGCTCGCCTTGGAATCGTTGCGCAAATCGCGCCCATGAAGAAAGTCTGAGCCGCTGTACCGGTACACCCTGTGTGAGCGTACCTACGATATAAGACTATAAGACCAGATCTAAAACACAAAATGCACCTCACTGTCGTGGAAACAACAGCCCCGATCTGCTGCCAAACACGCAGGTACGGCCGGAGCTACAGCCTAGAAATTCTGCTCAACACCTCCGTAGATGAGGCGGAGGACAGTGTCGAAGCGAAAATGGCCACCCTAATTGAGGCGGTCAGCAAGAAGTTCAAAGACACTAAAGTCGTTGAAGAGTTCCACGATCGGGTGCACTTAGCCATCCCTGTCGGCAGCGTCAGCCGGTTGTCCGTGGCACTCAGCTGGTTATTGGAGAATCGCAAGAGTCTGAATATCTACTATTTCTCGCTGCACCAGATGTCCATGGACCAGGTGTTCGAGCGTATGGTCAAGCACCACGACGCCACTATTCGTCAGCGAACGTCGATCTTTTCCAACGTGTCGCACACGTCCGACAATCAGTCGCTTGTATAGGGCAAAGAAGATCTGCTTTTACAACAAAAATGAAGCAGTTCAACTCAATAAACATTATTATATACGTTATTTGGACAACATTTTTCATTCAATTTATTCATTCAATACTTTCAAGTGTGTCGAAAATGTCACCCTTTTAATTTTTTTAAATTGGGAAGTAAAACAAACGCCAAGCTGACGGTTTGACGCAAACTTTTTATTTGATTTTTTATAAATAACGGTGATCCTTGCGATAAATTTGACACTAACAGTAATTTTCGATCAGCAGATCAGCAGATCTTATTGGAGCTACTGAACAAAATTTATCAACTATTTGTTGACGACGTTGGTTGCATACTACTAACTGCTTCATCCTAAAAGTCGAGGAACACCAGTAGTACTGTTTGGATTTCCCAATTAAAATTTGAGGAAAGTATACAAGAGACAAGTTTATTGGCGCAATCTGCATTTTGCCACTTAGCAAAATGGCAAATGGTTCGCTGGATCAATGGATTCTATGGAATCAATCTTATAGTCTATGGTAGAGGTTCTGATTCATTTACAGTTAAGCTGAGAGAAGCATCGTCTTCAGGATGGTGTTTCAATATTTCTCTGCGAGCTGTGTTGTTCGACGCAAATAAGCATGCTTCTGCTCGACATGAAATCCATATTTTGTTGTATCAGCGGCTGGCTTCGCAAAGATCAGTTATTTCTTCTCTGGCAAAGGCAGACTAGTGGACCAATGGACGGGATTACCGGTTCCTGCTGGCGTTGGATGCAGCAGCTACGCTTTGGATCCGGAATTGGGACGTCAAAAATTTGCTTAAAGATCTTACAGGCTGAACAGGAGCAACCGTCTCTGCCTCTGACTGTCTAGGTCTGTCCTATGTCCATGTCTATGTCTATGTATATTGCTACGTCTTTGTTTGTCTATGTCTACTTCTAGTCTTTCTCTATGTCTATGTCTATGTCTGTGTCTATGTCAGTGTCTATGTATGTGTCTGTGTCTATGTCTGTCTATGTTTATGTCTGTGTCTATGTCAGTGTCTATGTATGTGTCTGTGTCTATGTCTGTCTATGTCTATGTCTATGTCAGTGTCTATGTATGTGTCTGTGTCTATGTCAGTGTCTATGTATGTGTCTATGTCTGTCTATGTCTATGTCTATGTCTGTGTCTATGTCAGTGTCTATGTATGTGTCTGTGTCTATGTCTGTCTATGTCTATGTCAATGTCAGTGTCTATGTATGTGTCTGTGTCTGTGTCTGTCTATGTCTATGTCTGTGTCTGTGTCTGTGTTTATGTCTATGTCTGTGTCTGTGTCTGTGTCTGTGTCTGTGTCTATGTCTGTGTCTGTGTCTGTGTCTGTGTCTATGTCTGTGTCTATGTCTGTCTATGTCTATGTCTGTGTCTATGTCAGTGTCTATGTATGTGTCTGTGTCTGTGTCTGTGTCTGTGTCTGTCTATGTCTATGTCTATGTCTGTGTCTGTGTCTGTGTCTGTGTCTGTGTCTGTGTCTGTCTATGTCTATGTCTATGTCTATGTCTACGTCTGTGTCTGTGTCTGTGTCTATGTCTATGTCTGTGTCTGTGTCTGTGTCTGTGTCTGTGTCTGTGTCTATGTCTGTGTCTGTGTCTGTGTCTGTGTCTATGTTTGTGTCTGTGTCTGTGTCTGTGTCTATGTCTGTGTCTATGTCTGTCTATGTCTATGTCTGTGTCTATGTCAGTGTCTATGTATGTGTCTGTGTCTGTGTCTGTGTCTGTCTATGTCTATGTCTACGTCTGTGTCTGTGTCTGTGTCTATGTCAATGTCAGTGTCTATGTATGTGTCTGTGTCTGTGTCTGTCTATGTCTATGTCTATGTCTGTGTCTGTGTCTGTGTTTATGTCTATGTCTGTGTCTGTGTCTGTGTCTGTGTCTGTGTCTGTGTCTATGTCTGTGTCTGTGTCTGTGTCTGTGTCTATGTCTGTGTCTATGTCTGTCTATGTCTATGTCTGTGTCTATGTCAGTGTCTATGTATGTGTCTGTGTCTGTGTCTGTGTCTGTGTCTGTCTATGTCTATGTCTGTGTCTGTGTCTGTGTCTGTGTCTGTGTCTGTCTATGTCTATGTCTATGTCTACGTCTGTGTCTGTGTCTGTGTCTATGTCTATGTCTGTGTCTGTGTCTGTGTCTGTCTATGTCTATGTCTATGTCTACGTCTGTGTCTGTGTCTCTGTCTATGTCTATGTCTGTGTCTGTGTCTGTGTCTGTGTCTGTGTCTGTGTCTGTGTCTGTGTCTGTGTCTGTGTCTGTGTCTGTGTCTGTCTATGTCTATGTCTATGTCTATGTCTACGTCTGTGTCTGTGTCTGTGTCTGTGTCTATGTCTGTGTCTATGTCTGTGTCTGTGTCTGTGTCTATGTCTGTGTCTGTGTCTGTGTCTATGTCTATGTCTGTGTCTGTGTCTGTGTCTGTGTCTGTCTATGTCTATGTCTATGTCTACGTCTGTGTCTGTGTCTGTGTCTATGTCTATGTCTGTGTCTGTGTCTGTGTCTGTGTCTGTGTCTGTGTCTGTGTCTGTGTCTGTGTCTGTCTATGTCTATGTCTACGTCTGTGTCTGTGTCTATGTCTACGTCTGTGTCTATGTCTATGTCAGTGTCTATGTATGTGTCTGTGTCTGTGTCTATGTCTATGTCAGTGTCTATGTATGTGTCTGTGTCTGTGTCTATGTCAGTGTCTATGTCTGTGTCTGTGTCTGCATCCAGCAGATAGCTGAGTCTCAACTAGCTTGAGCAAATTCTCATTTCGCATGTCAAAAGCTGTACTATCGAGTGTTGAAGATGTCTGTGACATTTCTGCCCGGTAAATCGGGTGGGAATAAATTCGTGCTCGCAGGATCAACCACGGAATTTGCAAAAAACTATATTTAGTATTGCTTTTGTCAGCCAGCTTGATAGTTCAGCCAACAAAGTTGAGAATTAACTGAGATATAGTCTTGACCATAGACATAGATATATAACGAAAATGGCAAGCAAAGTTGATAATTGCTTTTCTTTACTTGCAATGAGCCGATGTTAAAGCCTGATTTCTATTGGAGAGGTTGCTGCTGGAATCCTTCCTTGTGCTGATGTCTATGGCCGAACTTGGTTCCTTTTCATCAACTAGGCTGACTATGGCCATTAACGGGCACGATTGTCATGTCATTGATTGCAAAGCCGGAGAACAGAATACTCTAGTCTGTATAGTCGTAGACCATGAAATAGGGTGCTGGTCTTTGGCAAAGTTAATGCTATAGGCGCATATTAGATAAATGGACATTTGCAATTTTTTCCCCAAGAGAAATGGAGAATGGGGTACTAAGGAGGCGTTTTCATTGATGGCGCGCATGGCGTAGCCAGTGGTCAAAAGAGTAGTTCATCTCTTAGCAGAATATATGGTCTGTACATGTCTGCAATCAACTGCAGAGGTATGCATGTACGCTCGTTGCTCTTAGCAACAGAAAAAACTGGGCAGACACATTTGCTAACTGCCGCTTGCATGTAGATGACAATTGGCCTACCCACGCATACTTGCTTATGGTTTAAGGGGTGGCTGAACGTATAAAAATGCGCTAATAAAATTTATGACTCAAATCTACTCCACAGATAGCAACGTTTGGGAATTAAAACAAAGAAAGCTGCTCAAACGCAAGAATTCAAAATGACTGCTCTCGCAACTAAGACGGTAGTAACTGTTCTTTGCTCAATTCTTGGTAAGCCCATCCGACATTGCCTCGCTTCTTTTGCCTTGTTTTTAAATGTTTTTCTGACATCATCCACTGAAACAGCAGTTTATCCGACGAGTTTGTATTGCCCGAAAACTGTTCATTGCAGCTTTTGCAATCCCAATCAACTGTCAGATTAATTACGAGGTTGCGAGCTCCATCAACATCACGGAAGCTCACAGCACACGGATGCTAATTGATGCCGATGCTCGCAGCGACATTCACTGCGCTGTAAAATGCCAGGAGAAACAATGCGACGCAGTGGTTGCTAAGAGTAAAAGCGACAGTCAATTTACCTGCGATTTTATCTTCGTTGATGACGAATCAAATGGTCAGCTGCAGCCGACCGAGAGGCACCAGCGCAGGGAGTTTCAAAGCGGTAATGGAGTCAAAATCTGGACTCTGCCAGACTTTTCCAGGTTGCTGCAAGAAAGAAAGATGAGAGTCACCTTTACCGGTAAGTTTTTAGTGTTGGCATGTATCAGGGACTACTAAATTCCCAATTAAGGGACCGTGTGCGTGAGTTCGTGCCTGCTTACAGTATTGGCGCGCTTTTTATATGCTCAGACAGAAGTCAGCGGAATGAACACAACTGCCTCAGCGCTGGTTGTGGGGCCGATGTCTATGTACAGTCCTCCTGCGAATAATAATGTACACTTTTAAATACAGCCACGGGCTCCGGAAAGGACGGCTCCATCCAAGCTCTTAGCATCAGGGGAACCGGCTGCTACCGCATCGAAGTCTTGGGAGCCAGAGGCGGCTGGGACTACAGCGCAACAAAGAATCCCGGCAAAGGCGCCTCCATCGCTGGCACCTTCAGCCTGACTGCCGAAACCGATCTGGCCATCGTTGTTGGCCAGGCGGGCCAACAGTCGGCTGCAACGTTCGCCGGCTCGGGCGGCGGCGGTGGCAGCTTCGTGTACAAGAGCAGCGGCAACCAGCTGCTCATCGCTGCTGGCGGAGGCGGCGGAGCTTCGTACCATGCAATCGGTAAGATTTGCAGGTGATGCAGTAGTTCATGCATGCCCTTTGGGTTTGATGCAGTGCGATTCAAAACCCACAAGGGCCAACCCTAACAATGAGAGAGTATTTTTTGACTCAGCTGCAAGGGGCTCCGGGCATCCGGATACAGCGGGGAGGCATCGCTAACCCCTGGCGACCACGGGCAGCTGGTGCTGCGGTGTCGTGCAGGGAGATCCGGAGATCCGGTGGTCCCCCCCGGAGAGTCCAGGAGGTGGATGGTCGCTCGCCCTGCAGCGAACGAGCTGGCAGAAATTCTCGGGCCTGACAACGTTGGAAAGGTTCGGGTTTGGGCCGGTCGACTGTCGCCTTGAATCTGCGGCAGTGGCTTCCTAATTTATTCTGGTGACATGCAAAAGATCAACACTAGAAGTGACGATAAATACAGACTCCCGTACTGCGAGGTACAAAGGTACGTCGGTTCTGAATTTATACGAAAATTTAAAGGTTCAATTCACACTGCCATCAAGTGAACCATCAAAGTCTACGAAGGCATCACAATTTGATCACTCAAAATTTGGTCCTACTTGATGGTTGTGTGAACGAGCTGGAAACTTCTATGAGTCAACATTAATTCTGTGCGATTGTCTTTATTCAATTGGCTTAACAATATTTAAAAATTCCCTAAAACCTGTCAGGTGTGAACGGCAATTCTGTGGGCTATGGATTCGACTCTTCATATTACCTATCAAATGACTACAAGGGACTTGGAGGCAACGGGGGCGAGCCGGGCAGGGTGGCCCCGTCGCGTTACCATGGCAACCCGGACAATCGGCACAGCCCGGGCGGCCCCGGCGCCGGCTGGAACGGCAGCGCGGTCTCCAACACCGGCGTCTACCCCACCGACGGCACCGGAGGCTTCAGCCGCGTCGGCGGGTGGCTGGGCGGCGTCCGCGGTGACACGATGGCTACCGGCGACGGCGGCTTCGGTGGAGGCGGCGGCGGCGCCATGGGCACAATGACCAATTCTGAAGCTGACAGCTTCCTCGGTGGCAGCGGCGGCGGCGGCGGCTACAGCGGCGGCGGCGCCGGTGCCATCTCGGAATGCGCCGGTGGAGGCGGCGGCTCTGCTTGCTTCGGCACCGACTGCAACGGCGTGGCCGGAGGAAACTCGATGATGAATGGGGAGGTCCGAGTGTCATCTGTTGACTGCAGCTAGACAGAGCTGTTCCTGGTTGCCATGCAGCTTTCCATGGCAAACTACGCGTCAGTAAATTAAAAGGGTTTCCCAGTTTCAAATGAATCAAAAGCATTCCGCTTTTATCAAATATTGAAAAAACTTTCTATCCATAGCTACTTGATTTTTCAGTAGAAACCAGTTTTTAATGGAAATCACACGACGTTTCACAAGTTTATCTGCGTCCTTTTTAACTTTATTTATGCCCATCCCCAACATTATTATATTATGAATATTATTAAAACAACTTTTTTGGAATAAATCGCCTCTTAATTTGTAATAACGCAAAATTGCCAATTATACATGTACATAAATAACTTGTAGCTCGTATGGTCACGTGACCAAAGCTCTTGCGAAAAAGAAGATTTTCGTTTGTGAATTCACTTCTTCTCACTCGTGAAGTGACATACGATCTTGCATGTATTTTTATAGTCGCATTGATATAACATACTTTATGTAACATGTACTGTTAAATCGACTAACTCTTCGAAACCGAAAAATAACTAAGTAGGCAAAAATCGGATGCTTGTAGCCTTCAATACCTCTGCGTTCTCGCGCAGGCAAACAAAACAACCAAGTTAGTAAAAAACACGCTGACCAAAAATCACGCCCTTTTTAATTATTATTTAACGTGGGGTGGGGTTAGCAAATTGAGGGGGGTTGGCTCGTGTACATTAAATAAAGAGAAAATACATGTACAATTAAATAAGTAAACCCCCAAAAATATGACAAAAATGAACCTCCAGAACATTCCCCCCTTCCTGATTGGGGCCAATCAGCAAAAAAGCAGAAAAAAAATCGCCTCCTTGAAACTTACGTGCAATTAATTGAAACGGTTGCGAGCATAATTCGAAAAAAACAGTAAACTCCTGTAAACAAAAAAAAATAAATCGCGCGAAATCAGAAATTAACATTAAGAACGCATGCAATGTGAAGTGTCAATTGGGATCAAAAGATAGTGTGCCAAATATAAACCTTTGCAATCGCTAGCCAACACAAAAAATATCTGCTAAGAGACGAACACAAACGAACTCAAAGACGCTCAAACGATAATTAGTGAAATAACACGGGATAAAAAATGTCTTGAAAACTTAAATAATCCCTACTGTAAACATATGAAAAAATCAAAGCACAAAAACTGCCAAAAGAACTCGCATTCAAGCAAGCAACAGGTCTTTTTTACTCAGAATAAAAAAACACAAAATACGCAAAAATAAGCAACCCGTCACCACATCAGCTATTAGGAGCAAAAAACGGCAAATAATGACACGAAAAAGATAAATAATTCCAAACACCATAAACTAGCCGTCAAAAAACTACATATTTGAAAAGTTTTGTTTAGCAATAAGTCAACAGTCACTATTCACCTCGCTGCAGCACACACAACTTCGTCACGGGTCGCAGCACTGTCCCACCGCCAGTCCGCACCTTGGCCACGCGCACATGGCCGTCTCGTCCAGGAAATACCTCGAGAACTCGCCCGAGCGGCCAGTGTCCTCGAGGCGCATCCGCTCGTAGCGCCAAGACGATGTCGCCGACGGCGAGATCCGGCTGCTCCTTGACCCACTTGGATCTGGCGTTGAGTCTTGGCACCCACTCACGCAGCCATCGGTGCCAGAAGTGCCGCACCAGCTCTTGGACACGTCGCCACCGCCGGCGCGGGTCGCGGCTGACCTCGGTCGAGACTTCCGTAGCAAAGTCACCACCCAGCTGTCCATGCAAGAAATGGTTTGGCGTCAACGGCGTGTCGTCCTTTGGGCTTGTGGTTTGGTATGTCAGCGGCCTGGAATTGATGAGCGCTTCCGCACCTGTGAAGGCGGAATGCAGCTCTTCGTCGGTGATGTCAGCGTTGCTAAGGATGGCGCGCACAGCTCGCTTAGCGGCGCGAACCATAACTTCGTGGGCGCCGCCGAAATGGGGCGCCGACGGAGGCTGGAAGCGCCACTTGATGCCGCGCTCAGCTGCCGCTCTCTGGATTTTGTTCTGCTGCTCGTTTTCGAATTCTCGTAGTTCTCGCTCGCCTTTGACAAAGTTGCCGCCGTTGTCCGAGTAAACTTCGAGTGGCCGGCCTCTACGGTTGATCATGCGCGCGAAAGCATTCAGAAACGAGTCAGAATCCAAGCTATACGCCATCTCTAGGTGCACGGCTCTCGTCTCCAAACAGGTGAACAGGGCCAAATACCTCTTCGTTCGCCGTCTTCCGCGTCCTTGTACCGTTTCAAACGGACCACCGAAGTCGACTGCCACAAAGCTGAACGCTCGGAGAGAGTTCTTCAGCCTGGCCTCTGGCAGCGGCGCCATCTGCTGCACCTCCGGTCCTGCTTTTTGCCTTCTGCATCGCGCGCACTCCTTCTCCCATTCTCGAATGGCTTCGCGCCCACCGATCACCCAAAACTTCGTCGACATCGCTGCCAGCGTCTGGTTTGTTCCGCCATGTCCTTGATCTTCGTGATAGTGCTTCACCAACAACTTCGTGACCCAACTTCGCCTCGGCAGAATGACCGGATGCTTGGACTGATATGACAGATTCTGGTCGAACTTCAGTCTTCCGTCCACTCGCAGCAGTCCGTCTTCATCAAGAAATGGTTGGAGACAGCGAAGCTGACTGCTGGAGAAGACTGGCTTTCCCCTACGCACCTGCTGAACTTCTGCTTTGAAAGCTTCTTCCTGAGCCACGCGTAGGATTCGATCCTCAGCTTCTTGCAGCTCCTCGACCTCGAGGTCACCAAGTCGTCTCTCATCTCGTGGAAGTCGGCAATTACTGATGAAGCGCTGAACCCATGCTGTCACGCTACGCAGCCTGCGGTAGCTCGAAAATCGCTCTGGATTCAAACGCCAATCGTTGTCTGTAGTGTCGTTCGACAACAGAGTTACGGCCGCCGATTTACTACTCTTGCTCGCCTCTCGCCGAACTTCTTGATCTCCGTCAACCGATGTCGGAACTAGCCTTGCCGGCCAGCCATCCTCATCTAGCAGCAGAAACTCTGGTCCCGCGCTCCAGACCGCTGATTGGCAAAGGTCGTTGGCGCTACAGCCTCGCGATACGGCATCAGCGGGGTTCAGATCGGTCGGCACGTGACGCCACTGACAAGTCTTCACCGCCTCCTGAATGAACGCAACACGATTTGCTACGAACGGCTTGAAAATTCTACTGCGACCTCGAAGCCACCAGAGCACATTTGCACTGTCACTCCAGAACACCGACTCTCTCAGGTCTAAATCGAGCGCATCTGCCACCGTCTGGGCGAGTCGCACGCCAAGCACCGCCGCCATGAGCTCGAGTCTGGGGATGCTGCATGCTGCCAATGGAGCTACACGTGCTTTTGCGGCTACAAGACGAACACAGATTTCGTCCAGGCTTGTGGCGCTCCTGAGATAGATTACCGCGCCGTAAGCCACCTGAGATGCATCCACAAAGACGTGTAGCACTGCCTTTTTGGTAGGATCAGGCCATAGACATCGTGGAATTTTCAGCATGCTCAACTCTTCAATCTCCGCTGCCCATTGCGTAGCCTTCGCGGCAACTTGCTGATCCAAGGGCTCATCCCAATCCGCTCCATTCTGCCAAATCTCCTGCAGAAGAATTCGCCCGCGAATTGTAAATGGACTCAGAAACCCGCATGGGTCGAACACCATCGCAACGCGCTTGAGCAGCTGTCGTTTCGACTCAACGGACACTTCCTTCGCACCTGCATTTCCCGTGATCGCGAGCATATCATCATTGGCTGTCCAAGTCACTCCCAACGCCTTCGACGTCGCCATTTCTCCACGAAGCAAGTGCTGCGCTTTCACCGCTCGATCCTCCGGAGCTACTGTCTCCAACACCTCAGACGCGTTCGACATCCATTTTCTCGCACGCATGCCGGCTTTTTCCCACAGAGCTGTCAGTTCGCGGCGCAACTGGATAGCTTCATGGACGCTGTTCACTGAGTCCAAACTGTCGTCCATGTAGGTCGACTTCAGAATGGTTTCTGACGCTCTTGGAAAAGTTTCCTGATGACTCCTAGCATGCTCCTGCGACACGAACTGAGCAAGAAACGGCGAACAATTAACTCCAAAAACGACACTCTGAAACTCGAATACCTCAGGTTTGCCCGTTTCGTTCCTGTCTCGCCACAAAAATCGAAAGTAGCGCCGATCTTCTGGCTTGAGGCGAATTCTGAGGTACATCTCTTCAATGTCGCAAACGATTGCCACTGGACCGCGACGGAATCGAAGGAGCACTTGAAATAGGTCGTTCTGAAGCTTCGGTCCTGGAAGGATGACGTCATTGAGACTCACTCCTTGGCAGCGCGCGGAAGCGTCAAACACGATACGGACCTTGGTGGTGTCCTTGTCTTCTCTGATTACCGGAAAATGCGGCAGGTACCATTCGGTGTTTTGAAGCTCACTGCTGTCTTCGACCTTCTTGAGATAAACTTTTTCCAACTGACCTTCCAACACCTCCTGATACGCTTTTGGCAATCCTTCACTCCTCTGCAGTCGCTTCTCCGTGCTGATCAGTCTGCGTTCCGCAGCTTCACGATTGCTCGGCAGAGCACGATTTTGAGACTTCCATGGAATGGCTACCTGATATCTTCCTTCCACCATCGACATCGACTCCTTGACTACCGCCACAGCACGCTGCTCATCCGCAGTTAACGTCCCACTTTCGCGGTTCAGCTCAGCTACATCAGGAACTTCCTCGATCGCCCACAACCTTCGAACCTGACTGTCGACCTGATCTTGACACTCGTGGCAGAGGAACGATTCCCCGCTCTTGCTGCTTCCCTCATCCGAACCTAACTGCCCGATGCAGGTCCATCCAATAGGAGTCAGTCGAGCTATTGGTTCCCCTGGAATTCCACAGACTTCTTTGCAAGCCAGATGCATCTCAGCATTGTCGACACCGATAAGCATGTCAACCGTTTTCCGGCTTGATGTTGACTCAAACGGAATGCCTCTCAGATGCGCCCAGTGCTCCGCCAGTTGACTCCAATCAACTGCCTTCATTCCGCCGGTTACTTTCTCCGCTGTGAAAGCAACAATTTTTGTCTCAAACGCTGCATCGACACTCCGGACTGTCACTTCTACAGGCGCTGTTTCAAACGACTCGACTCCTCCGTTGAGCACCTTAACGTTTATGCGCTGAAGTTTACCTTCCAGTCCCAGCTCTGCTGCTACGTCCGCATTGAGGTACGTGCGCGTACTCGCATCATCAAGCAACGCGTTGATCCGAACTTGGCGCTCACCAGCCACCAATATCACCGGCACCGTCCTCAACGCAGTTTCCTTTACGACTTCAGCCAGCATAGTGCGCTCCTTCTTCGTCGCCGCTGATATGTCCTCCGCGGGTTTTCGTGCCTCTCCTTCGCCGCCTCTCGTCACTGCAGCTGCTGGTTTCGGCTCCCGCTTCTGGTGAAGCATTCGATGGTGTTTTCCCTGGCAACCATCTACGCCACAGGTTCTAGACCGCCGACAAGCTAAACCAGAGTGATTGACGCCGAGACAATGAAAGCACAGCTTCTTCTCACGAGCAACGGCCCATCGCTTCACTACATTCATCTCCGCAAACTTCGGGCACTCCCAGGCGCCATGGCTTCCTTCACAGACACGGCAGTTTTTCTTGCGCTGCTCATCGGCTCTCGTTGACTCCGCGACAGCGCCAAAATGCGTTCGAGCTGTCTCCCGCTGAATTTCTTACTTTGCTCCATCTTCCCTGCTCCTGGCCCATTCTGTGCCGCAACTCCATGCACTGCCTCCATAGCAACCGTCTGATACTCAGCCTCCCGCAGCAGCCATTGATGAAGAGCGCTGAGCGTGTCATTTCTGCCATTCTCCCCGACCCATCGGTGGTATCGTGCCAGGGTGTCAGTCGGCAATTTCTTTTGCACGCGAAGATGAAGCAATCCATTGCTGTCTAGTTCAGCTTCACGACCCGCCTCCATCAGATTGATAACCGCTACATCCACCAGATCAGCCAGCTTCTTCAACTGAGTCGCTTGCTGTTGTACTTCGGCGCCGTCTTGACCACCAGCAGCGAGTTGTTGCACCAGCCGGTTTCTTCCTTTGGTGAATGCGGCCTTGGCCCTCGTCTTGGCGGCCTTCGCGTCCATCAGCTTGCGTTCTTCCTCGTCAGCCGGCGGGTAGTTCGACTCGAATTCTTCTCCGTCCTTTTGCATTTTTCAACCACGCTCTGCTACCAGTTGTTAAATCGACTAACTCTTCGAAACCGAAAAATAACTAAGTAGGCAAAAATCGGATGTTTGTAGCCTTCAATACCTCTGCGTTCTCGCGCAGGCAAACAAAACAACCCAGTTAGCAAAAAACACGCTGACCAAAAATCACGCCCTTTTTAATTATTATTTAACGTGGGGTGGGGTTAGCAAATTGAGGGGGGTTGGCTCGTGTACATTAAATAAAGAGAAAATACATGTACAATTAAATAAGTAAACCCCCAAAAATATGACAAAAAATGAACCTCCAGAACATACCCCTTATTCTACCATTATATATTTTATTAGATCTGTGCATTAATATCCTTATTCTAAGGTATTTCGTGCACACATTTTCAGATGGTTAAATTTTCAATCTTTCCAAAATGGAAAGCCGCTTGTAGTCGTAACTATAGGATCAGCTTTCTTAGACTTTTGTACTATTATGCCTTTTCCTTGAGCCGTACTCACACTGATTAGTATAGCAATCAATAGTAAAACGAACAACTTTGTCTACACTGCCGCTTATACTAACCCAATAAAAAACTTGAAGCTCACAGTTTTTCTAACAAAAAGCCACCACTATCAATAAAAAACGTCTTGCTGCATGTAGGATTATGAAACATTCTTTTGAAAGCATATTTATAGGATGATACGGGAGACGAAGTGAGTTTTGGGATTGCGTTTTGCCCACCCCCGTCAATCGATTATCTTTTAGCCTTATCGTGTAAAGGGTAACAGTTTAATTGGATACTAAAACATAGAGAATGAAATTGATGAAATTTGCATTCTTAAAGCTAGCAACTGCCACCCTACCTATAGCAGAGATGCTCACCCTTATTATAATGTTTGCGTTGAGTCCCAATAGCCTCTTTCTAATAGCTATCCCTCAATATGTTTCTAGCTGTACTGCTGTGCGTGGGTCTATCAGAAGCCAGTGGTCTGGCGCGCGCCGCTCTGATGTACCAGCGACCCAGGCTCGATTCCAAGTGCAGTCACACTCATTTGGGGTTAATTTGAATTTCGGCTTGGCTCTGCTCGTGCAATTAACGTCTTTGAGGACCAACCTCCAATGCACAGTGGAGTGTACATGCCTAACGATAAATAAACTTGGGTGCACCCTGGCGCACTTTAAGCAACATTATCGCACAACCGGCAAGAGGCATTAGGGGTGTTCGGGGTTCGGGTCGGGGTTCGGAGTTCGGGGTAGGGGTACCGGTTTCGGGGTTCCGGTCGGGTTTGGCCGGCGTTTTTTTCGGGGTTTTCGAGTTTTGCCCAATTTTCTTTCCTTTTGACTGTTACTGATTTATTTCTCTGGAAAGTGTATGAGTGCATCGCATTGAATAGGAAAAGCAAATTAAGTTAAAGGTGTATTTTTCATTGGTTTGCAGTGCATTTTTTTGTCTGCCCGCCGGGGTATGACTTGAATTGGCTAAAATTCTAAAAGTTTTCATTAAATGTGAGATAAGGAAAGGAGCTCGTACCTAAGGCCAACATATGTTTTTTCCATTTAAACTTCCTGAAGGGCCATTGTGCCATTATTTGCACTTATAAACAATTTTTCAATTATTTTTGAGCTTACGTCCGCGCCAAAAATGTTTGCAATTAGAGTAAAATATATATAAATCACTGTATTTTCACTCAGCAGCGTACTTGTTCATTAAAATGATGGACCAATTCAGTGTCAAAAGGTTAGGGTCGGGTTTTGGTACCGCGGCTTTCGGGGTTTGAAAAAATTTTCGGTTCGGGGTTCGGGGTTCGGAGTAGGGGCACCGGGCTCAGGGTTAACCCCAAACCCCGAAAAATTGCCATCTGGAACACCCCTACTAGGCATTACGGCACATTCCGCCGACTCCCCTGAGCAGGCACACAAGCGCGCGGATACGTACTACGCAGTCATACGCACAGGCACCACTCACACAGGAGTGCACAGCGGCCCTAACTTTATTTATCGTTAGGCATGTACACTTCACTGTGCCCTGGGGGTTGGCGCTCAAAGCCGTTATTGCACGAGCAGAGCCAAGCCGAGATTCCAATTTAGCCCACACTTAATGTGACTGCACTTGGAATCGAGCCTGGGCCGCTGGCACATCAGAGCGCCACGCCAGACCCCTGCACTCCCGGACTAAATCCCGGATCCGAGAAGAGCGGCGCGGTTGCAGCTTCCGCACTGTTCTAAAACCCCCCTTTCTCTTTTGAGTCGGGAGGGAATGACCTTTACAACGGTACGCACTAAATTAACTGATTGCTATGGAGATCTGCTTTGGCCACGCAGGGGTGGCGGTGTGAGGATTTCAACGCACCGGTTGTGTTATAGTTGCCGCTCTCGCCCTTCCTAGATCGCTGTCCCTCACCGCACTTTCAGTCCCTCCAGCCCCGTCAAAGTCGTCTCCCGGCCAGCTCAATTTCGTCCCGTTGCCAGGGGGGCCATCGATCGGTTTTGCGATCCGGTTCTGTCCGACTGAAATGATGGGATGGGCTCAGGTCGTGTGTCCCATCACTCATGCTAGCGTCTGTTGCTACTCTTCTCTCCGCTTGTTTTATCAGCCGAGGTTGCTGTATATATAGATTTCTAACTCATGTATCATCCTTATTTTGCAGAAATCCTTGACTGATCAAGGGAAATTATTTCAATTGTTTTATTCTTACTTTTTTATCACCTTTTCTGCCTACTTCTAGTAAAATATTAGTATGCATCGAAGATTTGAAATCTGAAAGGTTGAGTCGGATTTTGTTTTATTGTTTTGAGCACATGTAAAACTAGTAGTATTCGTGAGAAGAAGCTGAAGGGATAATTGTTTGCCCTCTTTTAGAGTTCGGAGAGAGACAGAGTCTCAGCTCTTCATCGTCATGGTGGATTTAACGCGGCGGTGCCATGCGGCTCCTGGACCGCCGGGCAAGAGTGGATCGGGGCGGGAGTTGGCCGGCCCAATGGAAACGCGGTGCCCAGGCCAAGAAGCGACCCAGAGTCACTTGCGTCACCCCGGAGTCGTTGCAGGTACTGTACATGTATTTTTCGCAGGTAAAATAGGAAAGAATTGTACTTACTCTAGACGACTATAAAACGACGAGTAGTCACGGTATAAGTCGTCTAAAAGTCAATTTGAGGCGTTTTATTGTCTGCTATACTCTGCAGCAACTCGGGGGCCCTAGAGTTGCTGTAGAATCACTGATTTGCGTCTAAAGCGCGTCTAGCTGTGTAGCTGTGTCACTTTATGATTTAGAATCGAATTTCGCACTTCTACATGTACGTTATATATAATTTGGCAGTTAATCACGCCCTGAGATGGCGGCTTCTGGCATCGACAGTTAACTGAAGAATGATCAATATTCAGAAACCTGCCACAGTGCTTTGTCCGTGTGTTGTATGGCTGCCTAAAATATAGGCACAGAGTCAGGACTGGCTCTATTTCATTTTGTTTTTCATCCAAAGTGGGCCAATGGCTCCTTACCAGGGAATTCAAACCCTTAGTTTTACCAATCATGTGGTCCCGTCATTGTACTCGTATTCATTAGTTTAGGGTCGGGAAACTTTTTTAGCTTATGGGCCAGATAAGGAATCTAGATCATTGCTGCGGGTTAGATAGAGAGGAAAGGAGAATAGAGAAGAAAGATCATGTAGGTGAGAGACGAGATAAAATCGATACGCTCGTATAAGGAAAGGAGAGCAGAGTAGAGCGGAAAAAGAGAGCTGAGAAGAGACAAACCTTGAGCGGGCCGGATTGCCATTGTGAAGTTTCAAAGGACCCGAGGGCTGGCGGGGTTTGCGGACCCCTGCCCTCGTCATAAACTACATGCACGCTCGTATAAAGAGTTCGTATAATAATAAGCGGCCCTCCGAATAAAAAGTCCTGGCTACACACGCCCCCCCCCGACCCTCATCAAGCAGCCTATTCAATTCAGTTGCAGACTAACCGCGACCAGCATTGCTTAACTAAAAAAATTGCTTTTTAGAACTTTTAAAACAGGTTTTGTGAAAAGTATACTACCGAGATGAGAACTATTGTATTATTCGATAGTTTTAGCTAGAACCAGATCGAATGGTTATCTTTGTAAATACGAGTATCTTCTTTACAATTTACAATAGTGATTATGCAATGAACGGAATCTTTCATATTTCGTCAGACAGCGTGAAACCATTTTATTAGCTTGTAGTTTTACTTTTAAGTAAAAAACATCAAATACTTATAGGTTTATATTATATTTATTTCCGACCATTAAAGACTTTTACTACTAATAATTTAAGTAGAATAATAAGAAAAACAACAAATAGATACGTTTATTGCATTAGCATTAATACTGTGGGATAAAGACTAGCACACAAGTGAAATGTTAGATTCGTTTTACAATCATAAATCTAACTAGGGATTTCTATATAGCGTGTAATTACTCGTACATTAATAAACAGCTGATATAAAAATTAGTAAGCTAAAAATGACAGACAACATGTATATTTTATATATTGTATTTCACTATCTAATTTAGTATATAACAAAAATGTAACATTTGCTTAAAGTCAGACCTGCTTAAATAGACCCAATGAACATTGAGTGTTTACGTTTCATTTTCAAATATAAAACGGCTCATTTAAGGGCAACCTGCGTTTTGCGTGCGAGTTCAGCGATGATAAAAAATGACGTATTGCTAATTGTACCATATCTCATAACTGCTGCTCAGAGATTCTAACAGAGTCACGTGCAGTTTAAAAATCTCAGATCAGGAAATGGATAAGCATAAATAAACTATTGCAAATTACTGTATTCAGTAGAGCTGCAAAAACTACACTCCCGTTAGTTAGAATTTTAACGGACAATAGTTAAATATTGCAATGAAATTAGGGGTAGCTTGCAAAACATCCAAAAAATCGGTGCACAACTGTGTAAGTTTTATTTGAGTCTTCGAGATTTCGTGAGTCAGTTATTATCTTTAGTACTTTTAGTGTGACTTTAGTACCTTTAGTGCCGAAGTAGTAAATGCCGTTATGCCCCCTAAGTTTCTGTGTACTGCTTAATAATTTAGCCGATTCAAACCCATTTCTTGCTGAAATTCTTGCTGTCCGTCCAGACTACGAGCGTACCCCCCAAGGAGGGCCAAGTGAGCTAGTCCACTATACTAAAAATGACAGATGATGCTATTTTTAGAATTGCCAAAATGCCAAGCTGTCAAACTGCGCAATCTGCAAAAATCAATACGGACTGCCATGATTAGAACGCTGATGCCGGTACAGATGACCCGACTGAGAGAAAGCCTTACCGCACACAATACACTTAAACGGCTTGTCGCCATTGTGTATTCTCTGGTGACTAGCCAGCGAAAATGCTCTACTGAATCTAGCTCCGCAGATTTCGCAGGCAAAAGGCCTATCGCCCGTGTGCATCCGTTGATGATCGGTGAGGCTGCCAGATTGGGTGAATCGCATGCCGCACAGGCGGCACTCAAAAGGTCGTTCACCTGTGTGAGTGCGCAGGTGCCTGCCAAGGCTGGACGTCTCCGGGAAGGCTTTGCCGCAGAATCTGCACAGATGTCGCCGCTCATTGTCGTGCACAGCTCGACTGTGTACGCGGAGGTAGCCGGGCCGGGAGAAGGTTTTGTTGCACTGGGTGCATTGGAACGGCTTCTCCCCGGTGTGAATGCTCAGGTGAGCCATCAGGTGACTTCGCTGGGACAAACGCTTGCCGCAGAAGTCGCATTGAAAGCATTTGCCAGATACTCTGGAACTGTCTGGCTGGTCTGAGTCACCAGCTGCGGCTGGGGCCTGTTCAAGACAGTCCCCAGCCGCATCCTGTTGATCCGGCTTAATTTGTTGATCCTCATTTAGCAGCAATTGCTGTTCAGTTTCAAGCTTAACAATTGTTGGTTTTTGATCTCCGATCTGTGCGGGCTTAACGTCGTCAGGTGAAGAGGAGTCGGGGATTGTGGAATTCAGATTTATTTGAGGAAGCTCCATTTAGGTGCTGAAGCATTTTGGGAGGAAAATTAAGATTTATTTTTAGGCAAATAACATACTACTTACTGGCTCATAATATACCTACCATAGCAACTGGAGCATCATAGCAACCAGGTTAGCTAACTACTATAGCAATCAGAATGCCAACTGTTATGCTAAAGTTTCATGGAATTATTTTCCTGAAATTTCAATTAATAAATATTTAGACGCCTGCAGACAGAGAAAGTCTTTATAAGTGCCCATCGGTCATCATTGCAAAAATATATATTTCAAAAAACTCTGTTCCACAAGAATAAATTCACTAAATATAATGCTAACGTGTCACACACTGATAACTGGAGTGGAAGACAGGGGGTCCCAGACACACTAATCTCTGGAATGAGAAGACAGGAGTCCAGGACACACTGATAACTGGAGTGGAAGACAGGGGGTCCTAGACACACTAACATCTAAAGTGGGAGACAGGGGTCCCAGACACACTAATCTCTGGAGTGAGAAGACAGAGTCCAGGACACACTGATAACTGGAGTGGATGACAGGGGGTCCTAGACACACTAACATCTAAAGTGGGAGACAGGGGTCCCAGACACACTAATCTCTGGAGTGAGAAGACAGAGTCCAGGACACACTGATAACTGGAGTGGATGACAGGGGGTCCTAGACACACTAACATCTAAAGTGGGAGACAGGGGTCCCAGACACACTAATCTCTGGAGTGAGAAGACAGAGTCCAGGACACACTGATAACTGGTGTGGAAGACAGGGGGTCCTAGACACACTAACATCTAAAGTGGGAGACAGAGGGTCCCAGACACACTAATCTCTGGAGTGAGGAGACAGGAGTCCAGGACACACTAATCTCTGGAGTGAGGAGACAGGAGTCCAGGAAACACTAATCTCTGGAGTGAGAAGACAGGAGTCCAGGACACACTAATCTCTGGAGTGGAAGACAGGGGGTCCTTGATCTTGATATAGTGAAACAGAACTTTGACAAGCTACTGTTTCAAAAAAGTACTGACAGTCAGTAGACTGCCTTTGTATATTTGTTTATAAATCTTTAAAGTTGTACATGCAGAGGAATAAAATAATAAATTAGCTTCATAGTAAAAGCAAAATACGCTCGTAATTCGAAGCATGAAGACTACACAATTATTTGTATTACATAATAATACAGATTACTAAAGGAACTACTATTTATACGAAAGCTTACAAAAAGTATCAGAACTTTTATGTACATACTGTTACATCGCAGTATTACCTACTAAGATGTGATAGCAAATGATTTACTTTAGATAAGACGAGCTCGCACGTAGAAACTACAGAGCCGTAGCATTAGTCAGACATTGATCTCGTATCAAGTTAAGAATCTTTCAAGAACTACTCAAAGCACACTATGCTTTGACCAAGCCCTTTTCGCCTTTGTGTACGCTCAATTGATTTGTTAAGTTACCATTGTAGTGAACTTCTCGCTGCACACCTTAACATTGGTAAGGCCTTTTATCTGTGTGCCGTTTTACATGATAAGAGAGACTATCTGAACGATGGAACTTTTTGCCGCACACTTGGCATTCGAAAGGCCTTTCACCTGTGTGCAGGCGTATATGACGGGTGAGAGAATGTAAATCAATGAACTTCTTGCCGCACACCTGACATGGGTAAGGTTTTTCACCGGTGTGCACTCTTACATGACGAGAGAGAATATCTGCACGACTGAACGTCTTGCTGCACACCTGGCACTGAAAAGACTCTTTACCTGTGTGCAGCCTTAAATGACGGGGTACAGAAGTTGGATCCTTGAACTTCTTGCCGCACACCTGGCACTCGTAAGACTTGCATCCGGAAAGGGGTCGAACTGACTTAGGCTCCGAGTCGCAGTCCACGGAGTGAGACTGCACGTGACGCAGGTACAGCGCTGCAGATGCACGCGATTGGGAGAATTCTTTCGAACAAAACGGACAGGAATGCAGACAGCTCATGTTGATGTGACTTTTCGATTGTGAATTGTTTGTTACTGAAATCGGTGAGGGGAAACAGACTTAATTAAAACGACGAGTGCTAATTTCAGGATGCGCAAACGACTTGAATTTTAAAGAAAGAAGAAAGGCACTATAGCAAGGGGAGTATCGTAGCAACCAGCTACCTACCATAGTACCAACGGGATTATCATACTCGTAGCAACCAGGTTAGCTACGCTCTTACCTACCATAGCAACTGGAGTGACCATAAAAGGTGTAGGGAAACTACCAAAACAATTAATTTTTTGTAGCGATAACTATAAATCGCCGATAATACTTGTAAATGAAATCACTACTGTCAATAGACCAATGCAAGAAAATCGTTGCACTATAGAAAACCGCAGAAAACTGTGTATTTATAATTAGGAACACAATCGCCACATCAATCAAACCACATGAATGTGAAGATTTACGAGTAAAAGTATTTTTAACACAAGTCAAGAAAATTTACAGTCACAGTCGTATCTACATTGAACATAAGTTAGTTCAGTGGAAATTTTAAACACAAAATTACAAGCTGACTAAAAAATAAAAAACATGCACACAAATGATTTTATTTTTTGTTTGATATTTAAAAGTTATGCCACTGATGTCAACTACAATGCTAAGGTTTCATTGAATCATTATTCTGAAATTTCTATTCATATATATATATGATTCATAAAAGATACATATTTTAAAAGACTCAAATGTTTCCAAAGAATATTTTCACTCAATATTACATAAAAGAGTTACTTTTGAACTTTTTAGTACAAAATATTTAAAACAATAATTCGGGTCCATGGGAATTGCCCGCAGACTAATTTCCCGCCAAGATTTGCGTTGCCAAGAACCAATGCTTTTTTCCTGCAGCGCATAAATAAAAAAAAAGTCAATTTCAAAGAAAATATAGCGAGTTCACAAATTCGAGCTACATCAATAATAAGGCACCCAGCTGCTCTCATCAGCTGGCCTCAGACTACCAGTGCACAGTAGAATGATGTCCACAATCCACCAGATGCCGAAGCCGCCAAGGCAGAGCATCTTGCCAATAGCGGCGCCAGTGTGTCCCAGACAGAATCTGTCTATGGCTAGGAAGCCTAGGAACACCGAGTACAACAGAGTGGTGAGGAAATAGTGCCCGCTGTACTTTAAACAGGGCGCCCGGCCGCGCAGGAAGGTCCTATTGCCGTAGCATTCGATGTCTTGCAAGGCGAAGCACTGCAGTTTAGTGTGCTCAACTTTGTGATAACTTTGACCGCCCCATTTAGTGCAGCCGTGACCTAGAGAGTCTTTCAGGCTGACATTGCCTTTTAGGTCTAGCGGCGGGTTGCACTTTACTAGATCTGGCGGCAGCAAACGACAGGGCAGCAGGGGACCCTCGGGATAGTAGACATCGCCAGTAGATTCGTTATACACCTGCGATTGATAATTCAATCCAGCTCGATCAACAATTGGCAGCTCTTCAGCCTCACAATGCCTGCTACTTAATAGCAGCGATAGAGTCAGTAGTGCGACTGGACAATGCTGCGGGATTCAATATAAGTTCAGTTACCTCAATTCACCAAACCAAATAGTCAAAAGAGTACAGCTGGAGTGAGAAGACAGGGAGTCCTACTAGACACTAAAATCTGGAGTGAGAAGACAGGGAGTCCTACTAGACACTAAAATCTGGAGTGAGAAGACAGGGAGTCCTACTAGACACTAAAATCTGGAGTGAGAAGACAGGGAGTCCTACTAGACACTAAAATCTGGAGTGAGGAGACAGGGAGTCCTAGACACACTAGCATCTGGAGTGAGGAGACAGGGAGTTCAGACACACTAGCATCTGGAGTGAGGAGACAGGGAGTTCAGACACACTAGCATCTGGAGTGAGGAGACAGGGAGTTCAGACACACTAGCATCTGGAGTGAGGAGACAGGGAGTCCTAGACACACTAACATCTGGAGTGAGGAGACAGGGAATCGTAGACACACTAATATCTGGAGTGAAGGGACATGGAGTCCTAGACACACTAACATCTGGAGTGAGGAGACAGGGAGTTCAGACACACTAGCATCTGGAGTGAGGAGACAGGGAGTTCAGACACACTAGCATCTGGAGTGAGGAGACAGGGAGTCCTAGACACACTAACATCTGGAGTGAGGAGACAGGGAATCGTAGACACACTAATATCTGGAGTGAAGGGACATGGAGTCCTAGACACACTAACATCTGGAGTGAGGAGACAGGGAGTCCTAGACACACTAACATCTGGAGTGAGGAGACAGGGAGTCCTAGACACACTAGCATCTAGAGTGAGGAGACAGGGAGTTCAGACACACTAGCATCTGGAGTGAGGAGACAGGGAGTCCTAGACACACTAACATCTGGAGTGAGGAGACAGGGAGTCCTAGACACACTAACATCTGGAGTGAGGAGACAGGGAGTCCTAGACACACTAACATCTGGAGTGAGGAGACAGGGAATCGTAGACACACTAATATCTGGAGTGAGGAGACAGGGAGTCCTAGACACACTAACATCTGGAGTGAGGAGACAGGGAGTCCTAGACACACTAGCATCTAGAGTGAGGAGACAGGGAGTCCTAGACACACTAGCATTTGGAGTGAGGAGACAGGGAGTCCTAGACACACTAGCATCTGGAGTGAGGAGATAGGGAGTCCTAGACACACTAGCATCTGGAGTGAGGAGACAGGGAGTCCTAGACACACTAACATCTGGAGTGAGGAGATAGGGAGTCCTAGACACACTAGCATCTGGAGTGAGGAGACAGGGAGTCCTAGACACACTAGCATCTGGAGTGAGGAGACAGGGAGTCCTAGACACACTAGCATTTGGAGTGAGGAGACAGGGAGTCCTAGACACACTAGCATCTGGAGTGAGGAGACAGGGAGTCCTAGACACACTAGCATTTGGAGTGAGGAGACAGGGAGTCCTAGACACACTAGCATCTGGAGTGAGGAGACAGGGAGTCCTAGACACACTAACATCTGGAGTGAGGAGATAGGGAGTCCTAGACACACTAGCATCTGGAGTGAGGAGACAGGGAGTCCTAGACACACTAGCATCTGGAGTGAGGAGACAGGGAGTCATAGACACTAATATATGGAGTGAGGAGACAGGGAGTCATAGACACTAATATATGGAGTGAGGAGACAGGGAGTCATAGACACTAATATATGGAGTGAGGAGACAGGGAGTCATAGACACTAATATATGGAGTGAGGAGACAGGGAGTCATAGACACTAATATATGGAGTGAGGAGACAGGGAGTCATAGACACTAATATATGGAGTGAGGAGACAGGGAGTCATAGACACTAATATATGGAGTGAGGAGACAGGGAGTCATAGACACTAATATATGGAGTGAGGAGACAGGGAGTCCTAGACCCTGACATTGGAAAACAGAACTTCATAATATACGGTTTCGTAAACAATACTGACAGTCAGTGAACTGCCTTAGTATTGTATATTAGTTTAATTTTTTAAGGATTTTACATGCACAAGAAAAAACTGGTTCGTATTAAAAGCAAAAAAGAAAGTAGTAAGACAGCGCCATATTTCAAAACAACGAATGTGACAGTCGATTTACAAGGATTGAGGAGACAGGGAGTCCTAGATCCTTCTCACTCCAAAGATTATTTGAACGTGATTCCCCGAACCTAAATTTAAAAACAATAATTGAACTAATTTTGAAATAATGAATCATAAATCGATACAAAAACAGATAACAAAAATAACGTTTCATTCAAAAAGCTTGCAAAAGCATCATGCGCATACTGTTACATTGTAGTGTTACCTATTGTAAATGTAATACTAAATGATGTAAATTAGAATAAACGAGCTTGCACAGATAAAATAGGAAGCCAGAGAAATATTCAGACAAAAAGAAATTAAACATGAAATGCACACAAACTTTGGAATCTTTGTAAACTTCTGCACTGCACACTGCAAGCGCACTGCATAGGCCAAGCCCTTTCGCCTTTATGCACGCTCGATTGTTTCGATAAGTTACCGATCGTGGTGACCTTGCTGCAAGCCTTAACATTGGTAAGGCATGCCACCTGTGTGCCGTCTTACATGGTAAGAGAGACCATTTGAACTACAGAACTTCTTGTCGCACACCTGGCACTGGTGAGGCTTTCACCTGTGTGCAGCTTTAAATGACGGGGTACAGAAGTTGGATCCTTGAACTTCTTGCTGCACACCTGGCACTGGTAAGGTTTTTCACCTGTGTGCAGCTTTAAATGACGGGGTACAGAAGTTGGATCCTTGAACTTCTTGCCGCACACCTGGCACTCGTAAGACTTCCGTCCGGTAGGTCGAACTGACTCAGGCTCCGAGTCGAAGTCCACGGAGTGAGACTGCACGTGATGCAGGAACAGCGCTGCAGATGCACGCGATTGGGAGAAGCTCTTCGAACAGACCGGACAGGAATGCAGACAGCTCATGTTTGTCGTGCCTCTTTGATTTTGAATTGTTTGCTACTGAAATCGGTGAAGGGAAACAGAGTTAAATGTAAAGGCCAGTGCTGATTTCATGAAGCGCAAACTACTTGGATTCTAATGCAATTCAATCAGAAATTTATTGAGGGAAATTGAAGTATTGTGTGTGTAAACGCGAAATGCATAAGCCGTTCTCGGGGCTCAGTTTATTTACGAGTAAAAATAAGAATTCAGCACAACAAACTGATAAAAATGCAACACGCCAGATTCAATGTACTTTTACAAGTCGAGAATTAGCGCACTAAATTGACCTGAATTGTCCTTTTCTGGATTTGAATGATGCAAGTAGTAAGCAAATAATTTGATTTGGAGAAATTAAAGACAATTGAAACGATCCGAACTTCGCTTCAAACTACGAAATACGTAAAAATTGAAATGCAAAACATGATATAGCATCCGCTGTCTCACCGATCAAGACATCCTATGAGTTACGCTCACATGCTTTGCTAACCTCGATAACTTTTTTTCTGTTTGCAAAACTTGAGATATTTGTGACGTTTCCCTAGCAAGTTAGCGAATAAACTGTTTCACCACTAGCAAGAAAATTGCACGAATTGACCAAAAAGAACTAGGATTCATGCAAAAAGCTAGCAAACGTACATGTATCACGACTTATATGTGAATACCGTTACATGGTAGTATTACCTACTTTAAATGTAATAGCAAATGATGTACATTAGAAAAGACGAGCTTGCACCACGAAACAGGAAGCCAGAGCATTAGTCACACAAAGAAATTAAACATGAAATTCACACAAACTTGAGAATCTTAAGAAAACGTCTCGAAGAACACTGCATTGGCTAAGCCCTTTCGCCTGTTTGCTGCTCGATTGATTCGACAAGTTACCGACCGTGATGGCGTCTAATATGAGGGGCGAGAGAATCTGGATTACTGAACTTCTTGCCGCACACCTGGCACTGGTAGGGTTTTTCACCTGTGTGCCGTCTTACATGATAAGTGAGCCTATCTGAACGATTGAACTTCTTGCCGCACACCTGGCATTCGTAAGGCCTTTCACCTGTGTGCAAACTGATATGACGGGTGAGAGAATTTGAATCATTGAACTTCTTGCCGCACACCTGGCATGGGTAAGGCCGCTCACCTGTGTGCAGTCTTACATGACAAGAGAGACCATTTGGACTACAGAAATTCTTGCCGCACACCTGGCACTTGTAAGGTTTTTCACCTGTGTGCCGTCTTACATGATAAGAGAGACCATTTGGACTACAGAAATTCTTGCCGCACACCTGGCACTTGTAAGGTTTTTCAACTGTGTGCCGTATTACATGATAAGAGAGCCTATCTGAACGATTGAACTTCTTGCCGCACACCTGGCACTCGTAAGACTTCCGTCCGGCAGGAGTTCGAACTGACTCAGGCTCAGAGTCGCAGTCCACGGAGTGAGACTGCACGTGACGCAGGTACAGAGCCTGAGATGCACGCGATTGGGAGAAGCTCTTCGAACAGAACGGACAGGAATGCAGACAGCTCATGTTGATGTGACTTTTCGATTGTGAATTGTTTGTTACTGAAATCGGTGAGGGGAAACTTAACGGTGAATGTTCATTTCACGAGGCACAAACGAATTGTATTTTAATGCAAATGAGTTTTATAAATTATCAAAGAAAAAACGGAAGTATTGTTTATGTAAACGCGAAATGCATAAGCCGCTCTCGGGAATCAGTTTATTTGAAGAAAAAAAAGATTTCAGCGCAACAAACTGACAAATATGCAACAACTGGATGCATTGTACTTTTACAACTCGAGAGTTAGCGCACTAAATTGACATGACCTTAATTGTTCTGGTCTGAATTTGAAATATGCTATTAGAGTGGGTAAAAAATTAAGCTTAACGAGTTTAAACTTTATATCAAGGATAGGTAAATAGATTAATACATGTACACCACTTCTGATCCGTAATGTGAGGGCGGGCTAATATGTACTATAGCACTATGTTCTACTGTTAAACGACACAGTAAAATAAGAAAGTACAAAAGTTACAGCACAATTTTTGAACTCATAGTTCGCCGCAATCCTCAACAACCACTGGTTGACTAGGCTTCCCAGATTTGGACCCCATGGATTCCATTTTTCTTACAACTGGCATGCCTTCAACCACCCGGCCAAACACTACGTGCTTATTATCCAGCCAGACCGTGGCTTCAGTGCAGATGAAGAACTGCGAGCCGTTAGTGTTTGGGCCGCTATTGGCCATAGACAGCACGCCAGGGCCGGTGTGTCTGAGCGTGAAATTCTCGTCTGGAAACTTCTCCCCGTAGATGGACTTGCCGCCAGTGCCGTTGCCTTTAGTGAAGTCGCCGCCCTGGCACATGAAGCCGGGTATGATTCGATGAAACTTCGAGCCCCTGAACCCGAATCCGCGCTCGTGGCTGCACAGACAGCGGAAATTCTCGGCGGTCTTTGGCACAACGTCGTTGCGCAATTCGGCAACGATTCTACCTGCCGATCGGCCGCCAATGCTGATGTCCAGGTAAACCCGAGGATTTCCACCGCCTGTCTTTGAACGCTTAGCGGCTGGCTGGCTGTCTGTAGAAGCGGCGGCCGCTTCTGCTGGCTTTTCTGAAGATACTTCTGCTGCCGCTGCGGAGCCGCCCCCGTTGCCATCGGCAGCCTCGCCATCAGGCCGATTCTGCAGAGTGGCGCCGCCGAATTTCTTCAACCAGTTGTCGTCTGACCAGACTGGCCGGCCCCAGCCTTCGCGAATGCGCACCGGCCTGCGAGGGGTGAGGGGTTTGGTGATGATGGCCTCACCCTGTTAATCCTTATTAGTCTAGAAAGGTCGCCACTAAGCATCTCGAAGGCTGGCCTAGCAACTGACGATTTGGGATGCTGGCCCAGCAACTGAGGATCTGGGAGGCTGGCCCAGCAACTGACGATTTGGGATGCTGGCTCAGCAACTGACGATTTGGGATGCTGGCCCTGCAACTGAGAATCTGGGGGGCTGGCCCAGCAACTGAGAATCTGGGGGGCTGGCCCAGCAACTGAGAATCTGGGGGGCTGGCCCAGCAACTGAGGATCTGGGGGGCTGGCCCAGCAACTGAGAATCTGGGGGCTGGCCCAGCAACTGAGGATCTGTGAAGCTGGCCCAGCAACTGAGAATCTGGGGGGCTGGCCCAGCAACTGAGAATCTGGGGGGCTGGCCCAGCAACTGAGGATCTGGGGGGCTGGCCCAGCAACTGAGAATCTGGGGGGCTGGCCCAGCAACTGAGAATCTGGGGGGCTGGCCCAGCAACTGAGGATCTGTGAAGCTGGCCCAGCAACTGAGAATCTGGGGGGCTGGCCCAGCAACTGAGAATCTGGGGGGCTGGCCCAGCAACTGAGGATCTGGGGGGCTGGCCCAGCAACTGAGAATCTGGGGGGCTGGCCCAGCAACTGAGGATCTGTGAAGCTGGCCCAGCAACTGAGGATCTGGGAGGCTGGCTCAGCAACTGACACTCTGGGAAGCTGGCCCAGCAACTGAGGATCTGGGAGGCTGGCCCAGCAACTGAGGAACTGGGAGGCTGGCCCAGCAACTGACACTCTGGGAAGCTGGCCCAGCAACTGAGGATCTGGGATGCTGGCCCAGCAACTGAGGATCTGGGAGGTTGGACCAGCAACTGACACTCTGGGAAGCTGGCCCAGCAACTGAGGAACTGGGAGGCTGTGCACCTGTCTAATCCCACAGACGCACCTGGCAATATTGACGCGCAGAGTGCGGCCGTAGAGCTCTCCCTCGTTCATATTATCGATAGCGGCGGCGGCATCCTCGGCAGATTCGAATTCAACGAAAGCGAAGCCGCGGTGCTTGCTAGACTGGTAGTCCAGCGGGATAGAAATGTCCACAATGTCACCAAACGGAATGAAGGCGGCGTGTAAAACTTTCTGATCAACTTCGTCGGCTAAGCCGCCAACGTAAACAATGCGCTTATTGAGCGGATTGTAGGAGCCCTTGGGCATCTGGAATTCCGGCATGCTGGCCATAGCTGCCGCTCTGCAGGTTTGCTTGCACCTTTAATTTGTTTGTTTTAATGCGCACTAAAGCAGAGTTTTGCTGGCTGAAACATTGTGAGATATAAGTGAAAATTGATGCAAATAGAATTTCATTTTTATAGAGACGCATTTAAATAACGGCTGCTCTAAAGACACACCTGAAGATAACTCTAGAGACACATCTAAAGACTACTCTAGAGACATATCTAAATAAAGGCGATTCTAGACACATCTAAAGGCGGATCTAGAGACATATCTCAATAAAGGCGATTCTAGACACATCAAAAGGCGGATCTAGAGACATATCTAAATCAAAGCGATTCTAGACACATCAAAAGGCGGATCTAGAGACATATCTAAATCAAAGCGATTCTAGACACATCAAAAGGCGGATCTAGAGACGCATCTAAATAAAGGCGATTCTAGACACATTTAAAGGCGGATCTAGAGACATATCTCAATAAAGGCGATTCTAGACACATCTAAAGGCGGATCTAGAGACATATCTAAATCAAAGCGATTCTAGACACATCAAAAGGCGGATCTAGAGACATATCTAAATCAAAGCGATTCTAGACACATCAAAAGGCGGATCTAGAGACGCATCTAAATCAAAGCGATTCTAGACACATCAAAAGGCGGATCTAGAGACACATCTAAATTAAAGCGATTCTAGACACATCAAAAGGCGGATCTAGAGACACATCTAAATTAAAGCGATTCTAGACACATCTAAAGGCGGATCTAGAGACTTATCTAAATCAAAGCGATTCTAGAGACATCTAAAGACTACTCTAGAGACATATCTAAATAAAGGCGATTCTAGAGACATCTAAAGACTACTCTAGAGACATATCTAAATAAAGGCGATTCTAGACACATCAAAAGGCGGATCTAGAGACATATCTAAATAAAGGCGATTCTAGACACATCTAAAGGCGGATCTAGAGACATATCTAAATAAAGGCGATTCTAGAAACATCTAAAGGCGGATCTAGAGACATATCTAAATAAAGGCGATTCTAGAAACATCTAAAGGCGGATCTAGAGACATATCTAAATAAAGGCGATTCTAGAAACATCAAAAGGCGGATCTAGAGACTTATCTAAATCAAAGCGATTTTAGACACATCTAAAGACTATTCTAGAGACACATCTAAATCTGGCTCTAGAGAGACACCTAAAAACAATTCTAGAGACAAATCTAAAGGTGGCTGTAAAGAAACATTTCAATAACGGCTGCTCTAGAGACACATCTAAAGACGATATTAGACACATTTTCTAGAAAAATCATTCGGTGAACAGACAAAGCTGAGAGACATTTTGTAGGGCTGAAATCAGCAGAAAAAACGCAAACAATTTTTAACAATATATATGAACTGAAAATAAAAGTCACAAACATTTATGAAACGCTAGCTATAACTGAGCGTTTCATAATCTAAATGTATAATATATTCAATAATATATATTTATTTTTACGCACATACGACCGTACTTAAGCGCACATTTTGAGTGCAGTGCATTTACTAAATAATCATTTTCTTTCAATTTGAAATGATTGATCTGGATTAGAGTGAAAGTTCTTCCCGAAAAACATTGCACAGAAATAAATTATTGAACAAGAAAAACCGGACTATAGTACTACTAGTAGCAACGCAAGTAGAGCAGGATAAAATTACTTATTTGATAGTATAAGAGGTGGAATATTATGGAATAAACAACATCCTCTATAAAACTACCTATGAACAAAGTAGAGAATGATCTAACTATTTAAATATTAAAATACATTGAATGTGCATTTATACTACTAACTGATGCGTCATTGACAGTAATAAAATACACGGCATGAGAAAAACATTAGTGCATTACATACGGAATAGAGAGAGAGTTCATAAATTATTAATTATTATCTAATACTGCATCATAATTACACAACAGGAAAGCGACAACAATTAACTAATTATCGTATTTTATTAGATAATTCAACTCAATACAAAGTTGCTTACGCAACATATCGGCAAGTTGAAACGGGCGCTTCCACATTAGTAAATTAAATAAGCAGCTTTAATTATATACGTTGATTATACTATAATAGCAGTAGCTAGTAAAGTAATAATTAAATTATAATCGAAATAATTTATTATGCTTGTGAGGTGGATTTAGTGGGAAGAAAAATTAATTTATTCACAATATTTGTTTTTGTTATAGTAATAATTGCAGATATAAATTACCCATATGAGGCATATTTGTTATAATCAAATAATATGTACTGTCAATGAGATTTCTCTGTTGACTGTTGCACAGAAAAAATGTTCAGGAGAACAACATCAAGACAACACTCTACGTATAGCAATAGGATTGTGATATATTACAGTGACATTACAGACTGATCATCTACAATGACAACAATGTTTTAAAAAAGCAGAGAATAATTTAGCGAATGTTTTTTTTCTTTTAATAAAGGAATTCAAAACAGAAAAATACGAATTAGAAATATTAGTGAATGCCCACAATTTAATAATTAAATTATTAATAACAATATCTAAATCACAGTATTGGTTACAGATGTGATATCAAATGATCGGGATCAATAATCTATTCACTCAGGGACCAGTGATCGGGATCAATAATCTATTCACTCAGGGACCAATGATCGGGATCAATAATCTATTCACTCAGGGACCAATGATCGGGATCAATAATCTATTCACTCAGGGACCAATGATCGGGATCAATAATCTATTCACTCAGGGACCAATGATCGGGATCAATAATCTATTCACTCAGGGACCAATGATCGGGATCAATAATCTATTCACTCAGGGACCAATGATCGGGATCAATAATCTATTCACTCAGGGACCAATGATCGGGATCAATAATCTATTCACTCAGGGACCAATGATCGGGATCAATAATCTATTCACTCAGGGACCAATGATCGGGATCAATAATCTATTCACTCAGGGACCAATGATCGGGATCAATAATCTATTCACTCAGGGACCAATGATCGGGATCAATAATCTATTCACTCAGGGACCAATGATCGGGATCAATAATCTATTCACTCAGGGACCAAAGATCGGGATCAATAATCTATTCACTCAAGGACCAATGATCGGGATCAATAATCTATTCACTCAGGGACCAATGATCGGGATCAATAATCTATTCACTCAAGGACCAATGATCGGGATCAATAATCTATTCACTCAGTGACCAATGAATGACTCATACAGCAAACAATTAAAATACTTTATATTCTGAACAAAAACTGTTTGCACAAAGATAAAATTCGTAACCATTCATTGATCAGTAGTGGATATCGGACATGCATGTGCAAATGAATCAAATTGGTAGGAAAATATTTTGCCAAATGGTCAAGCGGTTCGCAGACCAGCATAGCAGGCGTTGCAAACTCGCACAGGTTTCATGAGTCTTAGCCGTTTAATCTCGATCTCGTGCCGGCTGCAACGATTGCAGAACACTCGGCCGCAGTTCCGACAGTGGTGCCGACGAACTGTTGGCGAGAATTTCACTCCGCACTCGGCGCAAGCGGCAACGCCCTCGTCTTTAATCCAATTGTCTGCTAATCCGCCTCGAAGCGGCTCGGCCGGCACGCTCCAGGTCCACACTCGGCCGCGAGCGTCGCCAATGTACACGGCGCGATGATCGCGCGAGATCGACAACGAAGTGACACCAGCTGGCTGGCTATTATCGTTGCGCTCGTAGGCCGTGTGCATTGTCAGCTTGGATTTGAATAGCAATTGGCGAGTCCAGCGAAGGCCCTGACGAAGCTGACTGCTAGTGCTGGACTTGTGCGGCTGCTGAATGGAAGCTGACACGCTGCCGCTATCGATGCTCGATCGATCGTCTTGATCGTTCTGGTCGGATGCTACAGAGCTGGCGCGTTGCTTTTGCTGCTGTTGCTGTTGCTGCTGCTGTGGCGGCGGGGAGGCTTCAGCGGAAGCCTGCGACACGCTGTCCAAATTGCGAGGGTCTTCGAAAGCCTGAAAGTTTTATGGGTGGAAAAAGCAATGCGTTTAGGAGATTATCTGAAGATGTATTTGAGGGTGGGTTTCAGGGTATTTGAGGGTGGGTTTCAGGGTATTTGAGGGTTGGTTTCAGGGTATTTGAGGGTGGGTTTCAGGGTATTTGAGGGTGGGTTTCAGGGTATTTGAGGGTGGGTTTCAGGGTATTTGAGGGTGGGTTTCAGGGTATTTGAGGGTGGGTTTCAGGGTATTTGAGGGTGGGTTTCAGGGTATTTGAGGGTGGGTTTCAGGGTATTTGAGGGTGGGTTTCAGGGTATTTGAGGGTGGGTTTCAGGGTAGTTGAGGGTGGGTTTCAGGGTATTTGAGGATGGGTTTAAGGGTATTTGAGGGTGGGTTTCAGGGTAGTTGAGGGTGGGTTTCAGGGTATTTGAGGGTGGGTTTCAGGGTATTTGAGGGTGGGTTTCAGGGTATTTGAGGGTGGGTTTCTGGGTATTTGAGGGTGGGTTTCAGGGTATTTGAGGGTAGGTTTCAGGGTATTTGAGGGTGGGTTTCAGGGTATTTGAGGGTGGGTTTCAGGGTATTTGAGGGTGGGTTTCTGGGTATTTGAGGGTGGGTTTCAGGGTATTTGAGGGTGGGTTTCAGGGTATTTGAGGGTGGGTTTCAGGGTATTTGAGGGTGGGTTTCAGGGTATTTGAGGGTGGGTTTCAGGGTAGTTGAGGGTGGGTTTCAGGGTATTTGAGGGTGGGTTTCAGGGTATTTGAGGGTGGATTTCAGGGTAGTTGAGGGTGGGTTTCAGGGTATTTGACGATAGGTTTCAGGGTATTTGAGGGTTGGTTTCAGGGTAGTTGAGGGTGGGTTTCAGGGTATTTGAGGGTGGGTTTCAGTGTATTTGACGATAGGTTTCAGGGTATTTGAGGGTGGGTTTCAGGGTATTTGAGGGTTGGTTTCAGGGTATTTGAGGGTTGGTTTCAGGGTATTTGAGGGTTGGTTTCAGGGTATTTGAGGGTGGGTATCTGGGTATTTGAGGATGGGTTTAAGGGTATTTGAGGGTGGGTTTCCGGGTATTTGAGGGTGGGTTTCAGGGTATTTGAGGGTGGGTTTCTGGGTAGTTGAGGATGGGTTTAAGGGTATTTGAGGATGGGTTTCAGGGTATTTGAGGGTGGGTTTTTAGGGTATTTGAGGATGGGTTTCAGGGTAGTTGAGGATAGGTTTCAGGGTATTTGAGGGTGGGTTTCAGGGTATTTGAGGATGGGTTTTAGGGTATTTGAGGGTGGGTTTCAGGGTATTTGAGGGTGGGTTTCAGGGTATTTGAGGGTGGGTATCTGGGTATTTGAGGATGGGTTTAAGGGTATTTGAGGGTGGGTTTCAGGGTAGTTGAGGATGGGTTTCAGGGTATTTGAGGGTGGGTTTCCGGGTATTTGAGGGTGGGTTTTAGGATATTTGAGGATGGGTTTCAGGATATTTGAAAATGGGTTTCAGGATATTTGAGGATGGGTTTCAGGGTATCTGAGGATGGGTTTCAGTGGTATCTAAGAGGATTTATGGGGTATTTTAAGCAGAATTTCTGGAGTACTTGAGGTTGGTTTCTAGGTGGGGGGGTCTTGAGCTGGGTTTCTAATGCAGCTTACCTCGCCGCTTCTGCCTACCCACTGATCATCCGTGGGAGAATTTGGCGGTGGCTGCCGAGACTGCTGCACTGCAGCAGCAGCAGCAGTTGAACTACCGGCTTCGCCAGCGGAGACCTGATCAGCCACAGGCGTCTGCACATATTCCAGAGTCCACATTCGCACCACCCCGTCAGCTCCGGCAGTGAGTACAACATTCATCGGATCCCAATCGTGCAGGCAGCTCATTGCTAGGCAGTGAATTTGCTGAGCCCGACCGCTGGTAGTGTTGATGCTGGCTAATGGCTCGCCATTAACAGACCACAGATGCAGATGGGTGCCTGTTATGAATTTGTAGAATGCAGTGAAATCAGAATCAGAATATGTTCATTTCTATTATCTAACAGACTACTTCAACAGGTAACGGTTCTACATAACTCTCTACTTTTTGTTTTGACTCCCTATACTCCTGACTCCCTACACTCCTGACTCCCTACACTCCTGACTCCCTACACTCCTGACTCCCTACACTCCTGACTCCCTACACTCTTGACTCTCTACACTCCTGACTCCTTACACTCCTGACTCCCTACACTCCTGACTCCCTACACTCCTGACTCCCTATACTCCTGACTCCCTACACTCCTGACTCCCTACACTCCAGACTCTCTACACTCTTGACTCTCTACACTCCTGACTCCTTACACTCCTGACTCCCTACACTCCTGACTCCCTACACTCCTGACTCCCTATACTCCTGACTCCCTACACTCCAGACTCCCTACACTCCAGACTCTCTACACTCCTGACTCCTTACACTCCTGACTCCCTACACTCCTGACTCCCTACACTCCTGACTTCCTACACTCCTGACTTCCTACACTCCTGACTCCCTACACTCCTGGCTCCCTATAATCCTGACTCCCTACACTCCTGACTCCCTATACTCCTGACTCCCTACACTCCTGACTCCCTACACTCCTGACTCCCTACACTCCTGACTCCCTACACTCCTGACTCCTTATACTCCTGACTCCTTACACTCCTGACTTCCTACACTCCTGACTTCCTACACTCCTGACTCCCTACACTCCTGACTCCCTATAATCCTGACTCCCTACACTCCTGACTCCCTACACTCCTGACTCCTTACACTCCTGACTTCCTACACTCCTGACTCCTTACACTCCTGACTCCCTACACTCCTGACTCCTTACACTCCTGACTCCCTACACTCCTGACTCCCTATACTCCTGACTCCCTACACTCCAGACTCCCTACACTCCAGACTCTCTACACTCTTGACTCTCTACACTCCTGACTCCTTACACTCCTGACTCCCTACACTCCTGACTCCCTACACTCCTGACTCCCTATACTCCTGACTCCCTACACTCCAGACTCCCTACACTCCAGACTCTCTACACTCCTGACTCCTTACACTCCTGACTCCCTACACTCCTGACTCCCTACACTCCTGACTTCCTACACTCCTGACTTCCTACACTCCTGACTCCCTACACTCCTGGCTCCCTATAATCCTGACTCCCTACACTCCTGACTCCCTATACTCCTGACTCCCTACACTCCTGACTCCCTACACTCCTGACTCCCTACACTCCTGACTCCCTACACTCCTGACTCCTTATACTCCTGACTCCTTACACTCCTGACTTCCTACACTCCTGACTTCCTACACTCCTGACTCCCTACACTCCTGACTCCCTATAATCCTGACTCCCTACACTCCTGACTCCCTACACTCCTGACTCCTTACACTCCTGACTTCCTACACTCCTGACTCCTTACACTCCTGACTCCCTACACTCCTGACTCCTTACACTCCTGACTCCCTACACTCCTGACTCCTTATACTCCTGACTCCCTACACTCCTGACTCCCTACACTCCTGACTCCTTATACTCCTGACTCCTTACACTCCTGACTTCCTACACTCCTGACTTCCTACACTCCTGACTCCCTACACTCCTGACTTCCTACACTCCTGACTCCCTACACTCCTGACTCCTTACACTCCTGACTTCCTACACTCCTGACTCCTTATACTCCTGACTCCCTACACTCCTGACTCCCTACACTCCTGACTCCTTATACTCCTGACTCCTTACACTCCTGACTTCCTACACTCCTGACTCCCTACACTCCTGACTCCCTATAATCCTGACTCTTTTGAATTCCTATACACCTGAGTCCGCCATGCTCGTGACTCAGCACCCATACGCACCTGCAGCCGTAGCAATGTCTCCAGACGATTCGTTAATCGCTACAGCGGCCACGGGCGCTGGATGACCGGCAAGCTGGCGGACGAAGCACAATCGCGACAGGTCCCAGACGATGGCCGACTGGTCCCGCGATCCGCTAACAATGACACTATAAGCAATGGACACTGCCAGGCACGTCACCGGTTCCGTGTGACCGTAAAGCGCCGCTTTCAGTCGCAGTCGGCGACCGAATTGTTGCCAAACTCGAACTACGGTGCTGGTACCGCCTGTGACAAACATTCGATCCGATGGAGCCACGGCGCACAGGATGCAGCCCACTGATTCCACGCCTTCGAATGTGGCCACGATTCGGTCGGAGTCGACAACGCCAAGACGAAGCGAGTTGTCCGCGTGGCCCCAGCTCAGGTAGCGAAGGCCCTGCGGCATCACGAAGCACTGATTGGTGGGCAGGGCTGCCACGGATCTGCGAGGATTTGGAGGGGTTTAACGAGGAAAATTAAGCAGTGAAACAGTAAGAGTAAACTGGATTGATAGCTGACTGGGATCCGGGAGGTTGGAAGCTTATGATTGAAACATAAAAGCATGGCAAAAAGAAACTGAGGATCTCGGATCGTGGCGGTGGTGATCCAGCAACTGAGGATCTGGGATGCTGGCCCAGCACCTGGGGATCTGGAAGACTGGCCCAGCAACTGGGGATCTGGAAGACTGGCCCAGCAACTGGGGATCTGGAAGACTGGCCCAGCAACTGGGGATCTAGGATGCTGGCCCAGAAACTGGGGATCTGGGAGGCTGGCCCAGCAACTGGGGATCTGGAAGACTGGCCCAGCAACTGGGGATCTAGGATGCTGGCCCAGAAACTGGGGATCTGGGAGGCTGGCCCAGCAACTGAGGATCTGGGATGCTGGCCCAGAAACTGGGGATCTGGGAGGCTGGCCCAGTAACTGACACTCTGGGAGGCTGGCCCAGCACTGACACTCTGGGAAGGGGGGGCTGGCCCAGCAACTGACACTCTGGGAGTCTGGGAGGGGGGGCTGGCCCAGATCTCGGAGGGCACATACAGTAGCTATCATAAAGATCTACTATGCTAGTAACTTAACCTCAGTATCTGAGCCAATAGCCAAAATGAAACCCCATTATAAGTCAACTTTCCAGCTTCCCTACCTATCCGTAGCCAGAATCTCGCCGACCGCCTCCTTGAGCTCTCGAGTGGGAGTCATGGACGGCCTGAGCGTGTCCAGATGATGGTAGAACAGCCGGTCCGCCAAGCTGGTGGACGGCTGAAGCGGATCGGCGGCCGCGCCAGACGGAGCCCTCGGAATGGCCAGCCGCCGGGCCGGGTGCGGCTTGCGGAACAGCTGCTTGGGAATCTGGCCGAAATTGTTGATGAAGCCGATCACGGCCGTGCGTTTCAATTCGTCGTCGATGCCGTCAATATCGACGTTGCCTTCGTAGAACAGGTGGTGGAATACATTGACGGACTGGACGGCGCTGGGTCCGAGCTGCTTGTAGCCGAAGATCAGATCGATCCAATTGTGCAGCTGCGAGCTGACGTAGTCGCATTCCAGAGCCTCGCGATGGGCTCGGATGAACTCGCGGGAGTCGTCTCTGCATGAGAGTGGTGGGTGCTTTAGGTGGAGGGGTGGCCGACAGACAGACAGAAAGACACTAAGACAGACAGACAGACAGACACACAGACAGACAGACAGACAGACAGACAGACAGACAGACAGACAGACAGACAGACAGGACAGACAGACAGACAGACAGACAGACAGACAGACAGACACAGAAAGACAGGACAGACAGACAGACAGACAGACAGACAGACAGACAGACAGACAGACAGGCAGACAGACAGACAGACAGACAGACAGACAGGCAGACAGACAGACAGGCAGACAGGACAGATAGACAGACAGACACTAAGACAGACAGACAGACAGACAGACAGACAGACAGACAGACAGACAGACAGACAGACAGACAGACCGACACAGACAGACAGACAGACAGACAGACAGACCGACACAGACAGACAGACAGACAGACAGACAGACAGACACTAAGACAGACAGACAGACAGACAGACAGACAGACAGACAGACAGACAGACAGACAGACAGACAGACAGACAGACAGACAGCAATGCAAACAGAGAGCAGGCCGAACTCACTTGGCCCATGGCGGCAGTACAACATCATTAAGCGACACTCCGGACTGTTTGGTGCCCAAATCGAATTTGTTATGATTAACAAGAAACTGCGGCAGATAGAAAAATTCCGGTATCAATTCTTTAACATCGGCCATGTTGTACTTTGAAGCGGATAGCCAGGCCTCCCGTATAGAATGGAACATTCGATCGGCCAAGTCAAAATGACCGCCTTGCAGTTTGAGAAAGTGCTGAGTGAAGGGTTCCATTCGAACTAGATAGCTGGACACAATCATAGCCGATGAATAATGCGTGCCGTAGTGATAGGGCGGCGTCTCACCGCTTGGATCGTCCCATTCTTTGAATCGTTTGTGAAACTGGGTCAAACGATCCTCGGTCTGAGCGCCCATCGGTTTAGTGAGATCCCTGAACGTGTCCGGATTGCCCAAGTCCAACTCGGAGCTGTCGTAGTCGGCCAGAATCCAAGGAAAGATTGGATACTGCATCAGATCGTTATACGATCGGCCGGCCAGAGTGTTGAGCAGAATCAAATATTGAAAATTTGAGATCTCGCCACGTTCCCAGCGTTGTGTGAAGGATTTCTCACCCATCAGGGCGGTGATGAAGGAGGCGCTGGCATTCTGCTCAGCGGAGCGCTGGTGCTGCTGAGACAACTCACTCAACGCCGGGGCCATCTGCTCCAGCTTCTGATAGACTTTCGACATGGTCCGCTTGCGAAACACCAGCAGCAGAGTCCGACCATCGGAGCTGAACAGCTCCAAAGCAATGGGCTGCAGTAGGTATCTTCTACGATGAATTTCTCTGAGATCTTCGTAGGCAAATTTGAAATGCTCGCGCTTATGTCCGGCGGGATTGGTCTGTGGACCGGCCGGCGCCGACGGAATTATCGACTCGTGATGCGGCACGGCGTCGATATCGACAATCTCTTTAGTTTTAAACAGCGTGAAACCGTCGACAACGTAGAAGTAGTCTTTGCCAAGCAATAGCAGACCTTCGTGCACGTCGAGGCCTTGTACGCGAGCGCAGCGGAACATCTGGGTGATCTTCTCGCCGCTCAACAGGTGCTGAATAGCCGCGTGACTGTCCATCGGCGATTCTTCATCTCGGCCGGCGCCGCTAGCGGAGGCGGCGGCAGCGGCGGAGCCAGCAGCAGCGGCAGTACTTCCGGCGCCGCTGGAGCCTTCCGGTTCCGGCGCATCGGATGCTGGCACTGATGAGGCTGTATCATCGGCGGCCGCTGCAGCTGCAGCCGCTTCCACATCAATAGAAGCTCCCGTGTTTCTACGAATCGTATTGATACAAGCGGTGGTCTCAGCTGAGATCTCGGCGGACAGCTCCACAAAGCCTTCTTCGGTGACTTCGTCTGGTTGCACAGCCGGCAGGCGGAGAGTCTGATCGATGAGCAGTCGCTTGGGCCGGTAGCTGTACACGTGCAGCAGGGCGTCCCGGCTCACTGGGGTCCGGTAGCGCGGCGCTGGTCGCTGACTATCGCTCTTACTACGAAACGGATAGTGCTGGAAGAATGCCGGATTCGGTGTTAGGCGTTTCCGCATTCTCAGCGGCCCCTCGGTTGCATCGAGCATCCATTTCTCGGTGGCGAAGCCTCTCGGCGGACCCCAGATGCCTCGCTCCCTGGTCAGCTCCTCTTCTAAGCTGGCCCATTCGTCTTCGAGGTAGCGCTGGACAAGAGAAGCGGTCTGCTCGTACTGCAAGCAGCGCTGATCTACAAGCTCCTTCACGCTGGCTAGCTGCTCCTTTAACAGGCAGGCAGCTTCGCTAGGATCGAATGCGTCGGAGGAGCTGCGATGATGATGATGGTGATGGTGATCGCTGAGAAAGTCGCCACCTCCGCTACCGCTGCTGCTGGACATTGGCAAGCCGCCGCCGCCGCCGCTGCTGCCACCGCCGCCGCCTTCGCCGGTGTCCCGTCGAGAGCGTCGCTGACCGCTAGCAGTTTGAGTCAACTGTCTCAACATACCGCTGCCCATTCGACTAAGATTGCTGCGTATCTGCTGGTGAATCTTTTCCAACGGTCGATAGACTGTCACAGAGCTGCTCTCGGCCTCGCGGTAGGCAACCCAGCGCGATTTAGCGGCTACGTAGACTAGATCGTTGAGCCCGCTCAGCTGCGGAGCTGTCATAGTACCAGGCGCATTCAATGGCTGCCTAAGCGAGTCCTGCAGTTCAACTTTCCTACGCAGATAGAGCTCCTCCCAGGCTTTGTGCGCGGCCACCACCACAGCGGCGTAGGTTGGCGGAGCCTGGCCTTGCAGGTGAAATGAGGACACGTGCCAATTAGACGATTGACAAGAATCAGCTACAGGCGGCAGGCCTCGAACAATGGTGAGCAGTAGGTAGGCTAAACAGCTAGGAAATGTTTCGCTAGTATTTTTAGGCGACAGTATTGTTGCAGCATCGCGTAATAGACAATTGAGAGCCTCTAGTACGGCTGGATGCTCCCGTTCGTCTTCAATATTGCGAGACAGCTGGTACAGCAGCACCCGATTAAGACAGTTGTACAAAGGATCTAACCCGCCAGGCGGTGGGCTCTGTTCCGCCTGACGAATCAGTCTGCGCACAAACTGATAGACCTCATTAGAATCGTTAGCGAACAGGCCGGCGCACAGTTTGTCAACAACTCTGGCCGCAAAATAGCAGGCGTTGTGAGCCAGGCAAGCGTAGGAGCCGCCAGAGTTCAATGGGAAGCTCATCTCTTCGGCGCGGAGTATGTCGAATGCCAGCATGTGGTCGATGATGCTGTGCAGCAGGAGAGACTGCGGGGATGAAGAGAGGATATTGGGAAAATGAGGATAAAGCTCTATAAGCTTGTCTGGATCGATCGATACAAACAGAAATATGTAGTATAACAACTATGCCTAAAAGTTATAAAAGTAGTAAACTACTAATTGATAGCTTCATACTACTAAGTTGTACAAAAACAGTAGAAAAGCGTGAAAACTAAGTTAAAGATGAATTCATCAATCTCTAATAGTCTGTCTGTCTGTCTGTCTGTCTGTCTCTCGATCTGTCTGTCTGTCTGTGTGTCTGTCTGTCTGTCTGTCTGTCTGTCTGTCTCTCGATCTGTCTGTCTGTCTGTCTGTATGCATGTATGTATGTATGTCTGTCTGTCTGTCTGTCTCTCGATCTGTCTGTCTGTCTGTCTGTCTCTCGATCTGTCTGTCTGTGTGCCTGTCTGTCTGTCTGTCTGTCTGTCTGTGTGTCTGTATGTCTGTCTGTCTGTGTGTCTGTATGCATGTATGTCTGTCTGTCTGTGTGTCTGTCTGTCTGTGTGTCTGTCTGTCTGTCTGTCTGTCTGTCTGTCTCTCGATCTGTCTGTCTGTCTGTCTGTCTGTCTGTCTGTCTGTCTGTCTGTCTGTCTGTCTGTCTGTCTGTCTGTCTATCTGTCTCTCGATCTGTCTGTCTGTGTCTGTCTAAAAAAACAAAAAATGGAGCCAAAATAGTTAGAATCCCTACTCAGTTCTAGACTAGAATCCCATTAGCTAGTCACCAACCTAAACAAGTAAACTAACTAAGAGTTGGAAAATGAAATTAAATAGATGAAATAGACCTAAGCCAGGAATCCTCACCTGATATTTCTCCCTAGCCGCGGGGCTGGCATCTGGGCAGGCTTCAAGCAGCACGTCAATCAACGGCTGTCCGCCGCTGCCTCCCCGCGAATGCGAGTTCAAGCTGAACGCGAAACTGTCGGTTATAATCAGTCGAAGAAAATCGATCACTCGACCAACGTTGGGATGAGTAACAAGAGGTGACTGCGGTGGCGGCGGGGACTGTTGCTGCTGCTGCTGCTGCTGGGGCAGACATTCCGGCAGGGCCGACCTAACAAACACCATGCTGTCATCGGAATCGGCAAACGGTTTAAAATTGTCATCATCATTAGTTGCGGCAGCAGATTCCGCAGCAGCTGAACTACCACAACATTCAACAACAATAAGCTGCGGAATTGGTGTCCTCTGCTGCTGTTGCAATTGCTGCTTCTGCTGCTGAGGCGACATCCAACCGACAGCGGGGAACAGGCATTCGGCTAGGTATAGAGCAAACTCTGGCGACATCACTAGGGAAGGGAAATCCGGATGGTGGATGTACAAATAGTTCAGCGCCTCGATAATACTGGCTGGCCAATCGCGACAATCGCGCTGAGAATAATCCGGCTCTGATAGGCTGAGCAGGCAGCGGACCATAGACAGTAGCAGTTGAGCAGCCTCGGGGCACAGGTCCGGCCTCTTGCCACCGCCGGGCACAGGCTGACAGGCCGGCTCAACCAGTGACAGAAGTGTACCCCTAGCAACACACTGATTAGCTGGCGGCAGTTTACCAAGCGGCGGTCTGCCTAGCAACAGGCAGAATAGCATAGGATAGAGCTGGCCAGTGCAGGCGTGTCCGCATAGAAAGTAGCGCAGCACGCTGAATGGGCCGCCTGGGCGGGAGCTGAAATCCGCATTGGCGAGGGCTCCAGGCTGATGATGATGATCAAAGCTGCCGCCTCCGCTGATGTTGCCGCCGCCGCCGCCTGAGCCGCCGCCTCCGCTGCCGGTGCCGCCGCCGCCTCCTGCTCCGCTGTTGCTATTCGACTGGAAGCCTTCTAGAAGCAGTCCGTGCCGGGCCTGACGCATCGCCGACACGCCGGCCAGCCAGCCGCGAGCGCATTGGCCGTCACGGAAGCGGGCAACGGCGCCTGGGGGTTGCACTAGCAGCAGCAAGAGCAGGCGAAACGCTTGGATAACAATATCGGATGGAAGGCCGCGTTGTAGGAATACGAATGTCCAATCGAAGCCGAGGATACGGGAGACGGCTTCGGACATTTTCTGATTGCCGCTGACTAGGTGAATCATTACCTGTTTTTGTGGTTGACAAAAAACAAAGTATTATGCTTATAGACAGATAGATAGATAGATAGATAGATAGATAGATAGATAGATAGATAGATAGATAGATAGATAGATAGATAGATAGATAGATAGATAGATAGATAGATAGATAGATAGATAGATAGATAGATAGATAGATAGATAGATAGATAGATAGATAGATAGATAGATAGATAGATAGATAGATAGATAGATAGATAGATAGATAGATAGATAGATAGATAGATAGACGGATAGACAGATAGACAGATAGATAGATAGATAGATAGATAGATAGATAGACAGATAGATGGATAGACAGATAGATAGATAGATAGATAGATAGATAGATAGATAGATAGATAGATAGATAGATAGATAGATAGATAGATAGATAGATGGATAGACAGATAGATAGATAGATAGATGGATAGACAGATAGATAGATAGATAGATAGATAGATAGATAGACAGATAGATAGATAGATAGATAGATAGATAGATAGATAGATGGATAGACAGATAGATAGATAGATAGATAGATAGATAGATAGACAGATAGATGGATAGACAGACAGATAGATAGATAGATAGATAGATAGATAGATAGATAGATAGATAGATAGATAGATAGATAGATAGATAGATAGATAGATAGATAGATAGATAGATAGATAGATAGATAGATAGATAGATAGATAGATAGATAGATAGATAGATAGATAGATAGATAGATAGATAGATAGATAGATAGATAGATGGATAGACAGATAGATAGATAGATAGATAGATAGATAGATAGACAGATAGATGGATAGACAGACAGATAGATAGATAGATAGATAGATAGATAGATAGATAGATAGATAGATAGATAGATAGATAGATAGATAGATAGATAGATAGATAGATAGATAGATAGATAGATAGATAGATAGATAGATAGATAGACAGATTAGATAGATAGATAGATAGATAGATAGACAGATTAGATAGATAGATAGATAGATAGATAGATAGATAGATAGATAGATAGATAGATAGATAGATAGATAGACAGATAGATGGATAGACAGATAGACAGATAGATAGATAGATAGATAGATAGATAGATAGACAGATAGATGGATAGACAGATAGATAGATAGATAGATAGATAGATAGATAGATAGATAGATAGATAGATAGATAGATAGATAGATAGATAGATAGATAGATAGATAGATAGATAGATAGATAGATAGATGGATAGACAGATAGATAGATAGATAGATAGATATGATAGACAGGCAGACGGATCACCTGTAATCCGAAGCTCATAGCGTACTTCGGCGACACGGCCAGAAACTGGCCCAACGTAAGCAAATCATTGGGCCTAGGCGCCGGCCTTAACAGATTAACAACCAGCAGTTTAAGCGAGTCCAGCAGATCCGGACTAGCATTAGGCGCGGTAACCAGAAAGTGCAACAAGCGGAAGACCAGATCCAATGCTAGCATAGACTGTTTAGCTCCAGCTGACTCGTTAGCCAGATCTGTCAGTCCATCCAGCAGGGTCCGCACCGGCTCCAAGGAGGCTTCGCTGCGCCAGTTGCGCAGGTCGCACACGAGATAGCGCAATGCGTCCTGTTGATTTCGTTCCCAAGCTTCGCCAGTTGAAGACGACGACGACCCCGCCGACGATTGATTGGCGAGTTGAGAAGAGCCGCCACTGCCGCCGCTCTCGGAGTTTGACCGGCCGACAACGCCGACTCCGCCTAAGCCGGCTAGAGTGAAAGCGTAGCTCTGAATCCGGCTATTAAGCAGCGGTCGTTTCCGTTTCAGGAGCATGCCTAATAGTGCAAATCCATTGGTTCGAACCATTTCTTTCTGGGCTTCCCGACTGCTGCGTAGCGCGCAAACCAGCGCTTTCACAGCCGCGTAGAGACAGTCGGCATCGGTTGCCATGGAAACTAGGCCTAGCAACACTGTAGTACAACCGACGCAATCCAATACAGCCGTAACTGGCTGCGGACTAAATGAACGAATACCCTGGTAGCCAAGCAGTACAGCGCCCATACTGCGAGCCGGACCGTTTAAATGCACGGCGGCGTTCGGCAGTAGCCTGATAGGCGTGCAGTTGTCATTGACGGCGGTCACTAACAGTTTAGCTATGGATTTTGCGTCCGCTCGATTGAATAGTTTGCGAATACGCGACACGGTTAGTACGTTCTCAGAGTTGGCAAATACGCTCAGGGCTATGCGCTCCTCGCTGAATAGGCACTCCATGTCTGGCCGGATCTGCGACGTTTTTTCCATAATAATTCTTTTTTAATTCAACTACTTGCAGTAGTCGTTAAAGCATTGTTGTTGATATATACCCTCTTTTTTGTGAGTTGATTATCCAAATACTGGTAACACCTAATGTTTTCTGTTGCTAAAATGTCTTCTGTGTGTCTAAAATGTCTCAATTGTAGCTAAAAAATTTTCCAATGTCTTTAAAACGTTTTATTTGTTGTTAAAATTTTCCCTCTGTGTCTAAACTGTCTAATTTGTTGCTAAAATGTCCCCTCTGTGTCTTAAACTGTCTAATTTGTTGCTAAAATGTCCCCTCTGTGTCTTAAACTGTCTAATTTGTTGCTAAAATGTCCCCTCTGTGTCTTAAACTGTCTAATTTGTTGCTAAAATGTTCCCTCTGTGTCTTAAACTGTCTAATTTGTTGCTAAAATGTGACAATCTACCATTACTTACCATTCTGCCGACTCCCGTGAGCAAGCACTTAAGCGCGCAGATACGCACGCAGTCATACGCACAGGCACACACTCACACACACACTCACACAGGAGTGTACAGTAGCCGAGATTCCAATTTAGCCCACCAAATAAATACGACTGCACTGGGAATCGAGCCCGGGCCGCTGGCACATCAGAGCGCCGCGCCAGACCTCTGGCTACAGCCCCCACGTTTGAAACTACTGTAGAAATTTTATAAAAGGGAAGAAGTTCTGAAAAAAACTAAAAGACACAGAATTGATATTCCGTGTTACTTATAGAGAAACATTCCGGAACAGTTACAGTTATAGAGAGCCGAGACACTAACCGATTGAAAATTTCCAATATAGGAGGCGCCAAGCTTATAGACAGTTTCAATCATCTGATTGGACAGCGGCTCTTCAACTAGGAATAGCGGTCCTTGAAACCAGGCAGTGGGCGCCAGCTTGCGCATGCTGTCTAAGCAGGGCGTGCCAACATAGGCGCACACGCTAGCAACGGAGATTGGCGCTCCGGAGCCTCCGCCGCTTCCACCTCCGCCTGCGCCGCCGCCGCCGCCTCCACCAACGCCGCCAAACGTGCCGCTAACAGTGCCAACATTTGGCGATATGTAATTCAACTTCTGATTGCCTAATAATTGGGCATCGATAAACAGCTTCACTGCGCTGTGCTTCATCATGCCGGATCGATTCAGGACCAGAGCTAGGTGGTGCCAGGTGTCTGGCTCCGATAACTGAGGGACGCTGAACACGGCATCGGCTGATGACGAGGAATGTGCAGCTGATGGAGAGGCGCCCAGCTCAGCTTCGGCCGTGCTCACCGTGAGCTGTCGGGCGGTGGGATCGAGTTCCACGCGAAGGCAGGCTAGCTGATCCTCGCGGCTCTGGGGATGGGGAAAATTTGAAAAGGAGTGTGCGAGAGGGAGAGAGCTAAACTGAAATGCCTAATTGTTCAATGAGCAACTATGGAGATTCACTAAGGGCGATTTTATTAGGTGATTTTCAATGAGACTTTCCCAATGACCGTTTCTCAATGATCGATTCTCAATAACCGATTCTCAATGAGCGATTTTCAATGACCGATTCTCAATGAGCAATTTTCAATGATCGATTCTTAATAACCGATTCTCAATGAGCGATTTTCAATGACCGATTCTCAATGAGCAATTTTCAATGATCGATTCTCAATAATTGATTCTTAATGATCGATTCTCAATAACCGATTCTCAATGATCGATTCTCAATAACCGATTCTTAATGATCGATTCTCAATGATTGATTCTCAGTGATTGATTCTGAATGATTGATTCTCAATGACTGTTTCCCAATGACCGATTCTCAATGACCGTTTCTTAATGATCGATTCTCAATAACCAATTCTCAATGAGCGATTTTCAATGACCGATTCTCAATGATCAATTCTCAATGATCAATTCTTAATAATTGATTCTAAATGATTGATTCTCAATGACTGTTTCCCAATGACCGATTCTTAAAGACCGATTTTCAATGATCAATCCTCAATGATTGATTCTCAAATGATAAATTATCAATGATCAATTCTCTAATTAACAGGTAATTTCAAACAATACCGCACCTGTATGCTCCGCACAACGGTGAACAATCGAAACGGATGCCCTCCGACAGCGCCGTCAGTTTTCTGCACGCTCAGCCAGCACATGTAGGTCAGGCCGGCTGGCGGCGGGAACAGCCGGTCGCAGCCGGAACCGACGCCGCCCAGTGTTGACGCGGCCGCCTCGCCCGCGGCCATCGGCGAGATGCTAGACGCTGGCGGCGCCTGAGGCGCCAAGCTGGGCATGTACAGACAGGCGAAGCCTTCGGCAGACATGTCTAATTCTACAAACGGAGGCGGCGGCTCGGAGAACGGTACTCGAGCGTCGCGCGGAGTTGCCATAGAGACGAGGCATTTAACTCTGGACAGGGGCACAGAGCCGCCGTGGCCAACTACCGGCAATTCGGCCGGCACGTCGGCCTCGGACAGAGCGGCCGTGTCCGAAGGCGCAATCTCGTTCAGCGGCCGGCAGCAGAGCGGATCGCCTAGGCGAAGAAATTCGCGCAAATCGTTCGGCGACAGGGCGTGAGAAGCGAGCCGCTCGAATAGGCTCTGGATGCAGGGCTGCAGATGATGCGACTCGTCTGTTAGGCAGTGCCGATAGTGCCGCAACAGGTGCTGGGTCATGCCGAAGCTGCACATGGTCTGCACGTTGCGGGCCAGAGCCATCAGGCTGCGCAGCAGGTTCAGGGCCGATACCTAGAGGGGGGGGAGACAAGAGAGAAATGATTTTGGGGATTTGTTAAAGGAGAATACAATACCCTCCGAATAATAAATAATAAGTTTCGACAACAGTTAGAATTACCCTCTGACACCAATTAAAATACTTAGATGGAGTCATGGAGTCCAGGTAAGAGGGTCAAGAGTCAAGGGTCAAGGTGTCAATAAGGTCAAATAGGGTCAAAGTGTCAATGAGGTCAAATAGTTTCAAGGTGTCAATGAGTTCAAATAGGGTCAAGGTGTCAATGAGTTCAAATAGGGTCAAGGTGTCAATGAGGTCAAATAAGGTCAAGGTGTTAATGAGGTCAAATAAGGCCAAGGTGTCAATGAGTTCAAATAGGGTCAAGGTGTCAATGAGTTCAAATAGGGTCAAGGTGTCAATGAGGTCAAATAAGGTCAAGGTGTTAATGAGGTCAAATAAGGCCAAGGTGTCAATGAGGTCAAATAGGGTCAAGGTGTCAATGAGGTCAAATAGGGTCAAGGTGTCAATGAGTTTAAATAGGGTCAAGGTGTCAATGAGGTCAAATAAGGTCAAGGTGTCAATGAGGTCAAATCGGGTCAAGGTGTCAATGAGGTCAAATAGGGTCGATGGTCAATGGAGTCAAGGGTCTCAATGGACAATTAATCAGCAGCCTACAAACCTGCAAATCCAGCTCAGGCTGAGTCTGCTCGTCCCAATCACCACGGCCGGTATTAACTGTAGAAACGATAGCACGGCTCCCGGGTGCACAATGGCCGGCGGAGGCGGAGACTGATTAGTCAAATTGTGCAGGTGCTTTCGGTGCCGACTGTGCTCTGGACTGGCGACCATAACGGCGTTGTCGACTCGCTACCGACGCCACCGCGGCCGCCGTCGATGCCGAATTCCAACGATTCGACGCCCAATTCAAACAGGCATTTGAGCATGAAACTGGCGCAGCGAAGCCGCTGAGGCAAATCCGAACAATAGTCGGCTACCAGGGCTTCGTCGACTGGGGCGGATTGGAACACCCGGTCGAAGCGAAGGCTGCCTGGGGTGCTGGACGACGGGTCCGGGGTAGGCGGCTGCGAAGAGGAACCCGACGAGGCACCCGCTTCCGCGCCAGCAGCGGCCGAAGCTGTGGGCACCTGTGTTACATGGGATTATAATATTTGATTGTGAGATGTAAGTATAAATGGGATCTGAGGATTCTGAGTTAGAATCTAGATCTGAATTATGGGATCTGAGTTTTGGGATCTGATTTATGGGATCTGAGATATGGGATCTGAGATATGGGATCTGAGATATGGATCTGAGTAATGGGATCAGAGTTATGGATATGAGATATGGGATCTGAGATGTGGGATCTGAGTTATGGGATCTGAGTTATGGGATCGATTTTTTACATGTATCTGTTCTCAATCGGGATCTTTCCTCAATGAATGGGAATTTCTTTACCCGGGTACATGAACTTTTAGCTATTAATTTAGCCTCTCATAGAAGACAGCTTGGCTTACAGGCAGAGCGTCGCGCGTGCGTCCAAAACAGCCCAGAAGGCGGACAGCCTCGTCAGACTGTCGTATCGAATCTCGTATTTAAAGAATCTAGCATTGGCTGGTTCAAATTTCATAGCGACGGTCAGAGTGACAAATATAGTTTTTAATAATAGGACAACCGCTGAAGAGTCTGCAGTGTCCCAAGGCGGTCCCGGCTGCTCTTTCAGCGAGCCTTCCAGCGACACCAGCAGCGAGATGACGTAGACGAAACCGGAGCAACGACGAAATGCGAACGGCAGCGGTGCGAGGCCTGGGGTTGCAATTATAAATGAGGACAGGACATTGTAGGATTATCGAGTAAAATCTGAATTTCACAAGCTCCCAGTATTGTTAAATGCTCAAAAATTAAAAAGCTCGAAACTGTACTATAAGCTCTAAACTGTACTATAAGCTCGAAAATTCACTATAAGCTCGAAACTGTTCTATAGGCTCTAAACTTCATTATAAGCTCGAAACTGTACTATAAGCTCGAACTGTACTATAAGCTCGAACTGTACTATAAGCTCGAACTGTACTATAAGCTCGAAACTGTACTATAAGCTCGAACTGTACTATAAGCTCGAACTGTACTATAAGCTCGAAACTGTACTATAAGCTCGAACTGTACTATAAGCTCGAACTGTACTATAAGCTCGAAACTGTACTATAAGCTCGAACTGTACTATAAGCTCGAACTGTACTATAAGCTCGAAACTGTACTATAAGCTCGAAACTGTACTATAAGCTCGAACTGTACTATAAGCTCGAAACTTTATTATAAGCTCGAAACTATACTATAAGCTCGAAACTTCACTATAAGCTCGAAACTTAACTATATCTCGAAAATGTACTATAAGCTGGAAACTGTACTAAAAGCTCGAAACTTCACTATAAGCTCAAAATTCACTATAAGCTCAAAACTTCACTATGAGCTCGAAACTTAACTATATTCTCGAAAATGTACTATAAGCTCGAAACTGTACTATAAGCTCGAACTGTACTATAAGCTCGAAACGATACTATAAGCTGGAAACTGTACTATAAGCTCGAACTGT
>NIVC01001777.1:0-26003 GCA_002269645.1 Macrostomum lignano | reverse complement strand
GAGCCGCCGTGGCCAACTACCGGCAATTCGGCCGGCACGTCGGCCTCGGACAGAGCGGCCGTGTCCGAAGGCGCAATCTCGTTCAGCGGCCGGCAGCAGAGCGGATCGCCTAGGCGAAGAAATTCGCGCAAATCGTTCGGCGACAGGGCGTGAGAAGCGAGCCGCTCGAATAGCTCTGGATGCAGGGCTGCAGATGATGCGACTCGTCTGTTAGGCAGTGCCGATAGTGCCGCAACAGGTGCTGGGTCATGCCGAAGCTGCACATGGTCTGCACGTTGCGGGCCAGAGCCATCAGGCTGCGCAGCAGGTTCAGGGCCGATACCTAGAGGGGGGGAGAGACAAGAGAGAAATGATTTTGGGGATTTGTTAAAGGAGAATACAATACCCTCCGAATAATAAATAATAAGTTTCGACAACAGTTAGAATTACCCTCTGACACCAATTAAAATACTTAGATGGAGTCATGGAGTCCAGGTAAGAGGGTCAAGAGTCAAGGGTCAAGGTGTCAATAAGGTCAAATAGGGTCAAAGTGTCAATGAGGTCAAATAGTTTCAAGGTGTCAATGAGTTCAAATAGGGTCAAGGTGTCAATGAGTTCAAATAGGGTCAAGGTGTCAATGAGGTCAAATAAGGTCAAGGTGTTAATGAGGTCAAATAAGGCCAAGGTGTCAATGAGTTCAAATAGGGTCAAGGTGTCAATGAGTTCAAATAGGGTCAAGGTGTCAATGAGGTCAAATAAGGTCAAGGTGTTAATGAGGTCAAATAAGGCCAAGGTGTCAATGAGGTCAAATAGGGTCAAGGTGTCAATGAGGTCAAATAGGGTCAAGGTGTCAATGAGTTTAAATAGGGTCAAGGTGTCAATGAGGTCAAATAAGGTCAAGGTGTCAATGAGGTCAAATCGGGTCAAGGTGTCAATGAGGTCAAATAGGGTCGATGGGTCAATGGAGTCAAGGGTCTCAATGGACAATTAATCAGCAGCCTACAAACCTGCAAATCCAGCTCAGGCTGAGTCTGCTCGTCCCCAATCACCACGGCCGGTATTAACTGTAGAAACGATAGCACGGCTCCCGGTGCACAATGGCCGGCGGAGGCGGAGACTGATTAGTCAAATTGTGCAGGTGCTTTCGGTGCCGACTGTGCTCTGGACTGGCGACCATAACGGCGTTGTCGGACTCGCTACCGACGCCACCGCGGCCGCCGTCGATGCCGAATTCCAACGATTCGACGCCCAATTCAAACAGGCATTTGAGCATGAAACTGGCGCAGCGAAGCCGCTGAGGCAAATCCGAACAATAGTCGGCTACCAGGGCTTCGTCGACTGGGGCGGATTGGAACACCCGGTCGAAGCGAAGGCTGCCTGGGTGCTGGACGACGGGTCCGGGGTAGGCGGCTGCGAAGAGGAACCCGACGAGGCACCCGCTTCCGCGCCAGCAGCGGCCGAAGCTGTGGGCACCTGTGTTACATGGGATTATAATATTTGATTGTGAGATGTAAGTATAAATGGGATCTGAGGATTCTGAGTTAGAATCTAGATCTGAATTATGGGATCTGAGTTTTGGGATCTGATTTATGGGATCTGAGATATGGGATCTGAGATATGGGATCTGAGATATGGGATCTGAGTAATGGGATCAGAGTTATGGGATATGAGATATGGGATCTGAGATGTGGGATCTGAGTTATGGGATCTGAGTTATGGGATCCGATTTTTTACATGTATCTGTTCTCAATCGGGATCTTTCCTCAATGAATGGGAATTTCTTTACCCGGGTACATGAACTTTTAGCTATTAATTTAGCCTCTCATAGAAGACAGCTTGGCTTACAGGCAGAGCGTCCGCGTGCGGTCCAAAACAGCCCAGAAGGCGGACAGCCTCCGTCAGACTGTCGTATCGAATCTCGTATTTAAAGAATCTAGCATTGGCTGGTTCAAATTTCATAGCGACGGTCAGAGTGACAAATATAGTTTTTAATAATAGGACAACCGCTGAAGAGTCTGCAGTGTCCCAAGGCGGTCCCGGCTGCTCTTTCAGCGAGCCTTCCAGCGACACCAGCAGCGAGATGACGTAGACGAAACCGGAGCAACGACGAAATGCGGAACGGCAGCGGTGCGAGGCCTGGGGTTGCAATTATAAATGAGGACAGGACATTGTAGGATTATCGAGTAAAATCTGAATTTCACAAGCTCCCAGTATTGTTAAATGCTCAAAAATTAAAAAGCTCGAAACTGTACTATAAGCTCTAAACTGTACTATAAGCTCGAAAATTCACTATAAGCTCGAAACTGTTCTATAGGCTCTAAACTTCATTATAAGCTCGAAACTGTACTATAAGCTCGAACTGTACTATAAGCTCGAACTGTACTATAAGCTCGAACTGTACTATAAGCTCGAAACTGTACTATAAGCTCGAACTGTACTATAAGCTCGAACTGTACTATAAGCTCGAAACTGTACTATAAGCTCGAACTGTACTATAAGCTCGAACTGTACTATAAGCTCGAAACTGTACTATAAGCTCGAACTGTACTATAAGCTCGAACTGTACTATAAGCTCGAAACTGTACTATAAGCTCGAAACTGTACTATAAGCTCGAACTGTACTATAAGCTCGAAACTTTATTATAAGCTCGAAACTATACTATAAGCTCGAAACTTCACTATAAGCTCGAAACTTAACTATATTCTCGAAAATGTACTATAAGCTGGAAACTGTACTAAAAGCTCGAAACTTCACTATAAGCTCAAAATTCACTATAAGCTCAAAACTTCACTATGAGCTCGAAACTTAACTATATTCTCGAAAATGTACTATAAGCTCGAAACTGTACTATAAGCTCGAACTGTACTATAAGCTCGAAACGATACTATAAGCTGGAAACTGTACTATAAGCTCGAACTGTACTATAAGCTCGAAACGATACTATAAGCTGGAAACTGTACTATAAGCTCAAAACTTCACTACAAGCTCGAAACTTCACTATAAGCTCAAAATTGCACTATAAGCTCAAAATTCACTATAAGCTCGAAACTACTATAAACTGGAAACGATACTATAAGCTGGAAACTGTACTATAAGCTCGAAACTTCACTATAAGCTCAAAAATTCACTATAAGCTCTAAACTGTACTATATCATCGAAACCGATACAATGGCCCTACAGTACGCGTACACTTCTCTGACAATGACAAGCTAGGGCTGCCGTATACACTGCTTGATTGTGCCCAAGAACTAGATAAAAATAACAACTGAAAACACAGCCAATATTTATAAACATAATTATAGCTACTAACCTGCAGCACAGCCGATATAGTAGCCAGCACTTCGGTTTTCAATCTAATAGCAGTAGGCGGGCCGTGTGCATCAGGCCCAATAGGCAGCCCATATCGTCTTCGCTAGCTGTACTCAGCACTAGCTGCTGTACAACGCCCAGTATATCTGTCCTGCACTCGTCGTGCGGCACCATGTTGTGAGCGCAGCGGGCGCCGCCGGCGTCGCGAAAATACGGACGCATTTTTAACGCTAGTAGTTAGAGCAGAAGGCTAATAATTGCATAACTAAAGCGCCTAATTCGCGTTGTTCGGCTAGCATATTAGTGCAGGCCCTGCTGGCTGTTGGCTGATGTTGGACTAATAATTCGCTGGACTCTTTCAACTGATGCGCGTAGGCGTGCAGGCAGGCCACTAGGAGATCGAGAAGGCCGACCTCTCTGTACAAGAGAGATAGAGTTGGGGTTAGTACATTCCAGTCTCTGAATTCGTAAATCTTATTTTCATGTAGCTGGACTCAGTAAACCTATTAGCTAGACTCGATAAACCTATAGCTACAGTCAATACACATGTAGCTGCACTTGATAAACCTATAGCTGGACTCAATAAACACTATAGCTAGACTCAATAAACACTATAGCTAGATTCAATAAACACTATAGCTAGATTCAATAAACACTATAGCTAGATTCAATAAACACTATAGCTAGACTCAATAAACCCATAGCTAGATTCAATAAACACTATATCTAGACTCAATAAACACTGTATCTAGACTCAATAAATCTATATCAAGACTCAATAAACACTATAGCTAGGCTTAATAAACACTATAGCTAGGCTTAATAAACACAATAGCTAGACTCTATAAACCCATAGCTAGATTCAATAAAACTATATCTAGACTCTATAAACACTATAGCTAGACTTAATAAAGACTGAATAAAAATACAGCCAGACTCAATAAACTTATAAACTCATTAGAGGTTATCACTCACCTATAGGCATCTTTCAACACTTCGTGGCATTTAGCAATCTTCAGTAACGATTGCAATGCGATAATTTTACATCTGGCCGAATTGCAAGTCTTAATTAATTTAGTAATGCTAGACAGTTCGTTCATGGGTACGTAGCGCAATTGGAACACAACAAATTCTAGAATCTCCAGACACTGACGTTGCACGCTGGGTTCGCGTACGTACAAGCGTTCGATCAGATGCGACAGAGTGCGCTGAGAATCCAATATAAAAAAGTTGGCATGATCCTGCTTATAGATGTTGAATATGGCAGTTAATACGCTGGTGCACAATTTCGAAGTTCTAGCTTTGGTAAATACTTCTTCTAGTACGTGGAAGGCTCGAATGTTGCGAATACTCAAGCCTGCAATTGATGAGTTTTTATCTTTTATATAATAGTATAAATCCTTCAGTCGCTTATTAGTTAAATGTTTATTGAAGAAATTTAATTCTTCAGAGAGATAGAGAGAGTAAAAAGGGTAGAGACAGAGGGTAAGAAAGAGGGGAAACAGGGTGAGAAAGAGGGCACGGGAAGGAGGTTTAAGGCTAGAGAGGAAAGGGATATAGAGTGGAGAAGACGGAGGGTAGGACAGAAGGAAAAAACGGAGGGTGGGACGGAGGGTAAAGCCGGAGGGTGGGACAGAGGGTAAAGTCGGAGAGTGGGACAGAGGGTATGAAAGCCAGAGGCTGGGACAGAGGGTAAAGCCAGAGGCTGGGACAGAGGGTATGAAAGCCAGAGGCTGGGACAGAGGGTAAAGCCAGAGGCTGGGACAGAGGGTATGAAAGCCAGAGGCTGGGACAGAGGGTAAAGTCGGAGAGTGGGACAGAGGGTATGAAAGCCAGAGGCTGGGACAGAGGGTAAAGTCGGAGAGTGGGACAGAGGGTATGAAAGCCAGAGGCTGGGACAGAGGGTAAAGTCGGAGAGTGGGACAGAGGGTATGAAAGCCAGAGGCTGGGACAGAGGGTAAAGCCAGAGGCTGGGACAGAGGGTATGAAAGCCAGAGGCTGGGACAGAGGGTAAAGCCAGAGGCTGGGACAGAGGGTAAAGCCAGAGGCTGGGACAGAGGGTATAAAAGCCAGAGGCTGGGACAGAGGGTAAAGCCAGAGGGTGCGACAGAGGGTAAAGCCAGAGGGTGAGACAGCGTAAAGACGGAGGCTGTGACAGGGTAAGACAGAGGTAAAAGCTACTGCCGGAGGTAAAAGATGGTGAGTCAGCGTACCTTTGCCAGCAGGCTGCGGCACAGTAAAGTTCGGTATCTGACAGATAGAATTGGCCACGGTGTCGCTAGGCTTGAGTTGCACGCAGCCGCAGGTGGCTAGAGAGGCGGCCAGGCAGATTAAATTATCAGTTGCAGTCTCCCAGTCTTGTACGTCCATCTCTTCTAAGCTGTACATGATTTAGAAGATTTGGGATGCGGGAAATTAATAAACATTCAAAAATGAGCTTTAATCGTTCGTTGACTTTTATAATATTTAATTTGTTAGTAAAAATTTTACCCAAGTGAAACGAGTCTTGGAGCAAGCAATTTAAATTAATCTGTTTAATATATTTATTTATGCTCAACCAGTAAGTGCATCTTAATCCCGATTTGCAGAACTTTCATGGTATCAGAGAATATCCGAGGTCGTAAATCGAGTTTAGTTTTTTGACCATAGAAAAAAATTGATTAACTCTAAGTCTCCACTTAGCTATAGCACCAGCTAATCCAGCGTGTACATATCAGTCGCGTTTGTCTATGGCCAAAAGCCAAACACCTAATCGCGGCAGTGGAACGTCATTGCCATTTTCATTCTTATTCGCTTCTGCGTGTGAAGAACTGATTTTGTCTATGGCACAATCTCTTTCAGATCTAAATGCATCATAGGGGCAGAATTGAAATTTATTTTACGATTCTGCAAAAGTTGTCTATTTGATGTGCCAGAGATCCGTCATAGACTAAGAAAAGAAGCATGTTAATTGTTCCCAGGCTTAATCAATCAACCAGTCAAACGAAGGCAAGTCTAAATAAGCTAAAAAAGGCTAAAATGAAGGCAATTTAATGATGAAATGAGGCGTCATTACTTTCGGATTTTATTGCTAGCTTAAATAATAATCAATAATAATATTCTTTTTTCCTTGGAAGAAATCGTATAGCAGAATATTTGAAACGTTTGCATCTTGTGCAGCGGTGCGACTAAATTGAACGGGGATAGCAAAATTCATCAATATCAATATCGGGCAATAGCGTGAAGGAAAATGACGGTGCAGAAACTTCAAAAGTGGCGCTAGCGATAGCTTTTAAACTGGCCGCGGGAAAATCTTGCTAAACTAGTACAGATAATAGCGACAAAGCAGCGGGTTCTGATAGCGCACTTGTAGCGCGACAAATAAACAAAAAAAATAAGGGGGAGTGCAGACTGACACCTTGGAGGAAAGCGGCTCGAGAGAAAAGTAGTTGTCACAAAAACGCACGATCGCGCAGAAAACGGGACGAGTTGTTTGTCATCAAAGGACCGAAAAAACAAGCCTGCTATTACAATTAGTATCAAACATACTTTTAGAACTGGCGGCAAAGCAAGTCTCTCTTTATAAAAAAGCAACTTCAAAAGGGAGCCGAACAATATGACAAAAGCTGCGAGCAGTCGGAGTCGAATTTGATAAGGGGGAGGTGCAAAAACACCTGGCTGGCTTCAGCAGCAGCAGCAGAAATAAATCAACAAAGGGGAAGAATGCGACAAAGAACTCGGTTAGCGAAAAAACAGCATATTGGCCAGGAATTAGGGTAATAATAAATGACGCGCGACTTTCATACTTTGTTTGATTTAGCTTTACGAGACGATCAGAAATTGTCAACGACAGAAAACATTGTGGTGTGTCCAAATCCCGTCTACACAACAGCTCGGCGATACGGGCCACGGTTGCCATAGAAACGATTGCTAATACCGCGACGCATTCGGCCGCCAACTAGGCCAAACGTCTCCTTGTTGAGCGCATTTTGACGAATCGATGTTTCCTTTCGAGGGCCGCCGGCGTTGTTAGGCCCTGGCGCCGAGCTGACGGCGCCGCAGCCGCTAGAGTTATTAGCAGCATCGGCAGCGGCATCGGCTTCAACTCGGCTGATGTCGTCAAAGAAGCTTTTCTCCTTGTCATAGCCGGCGTGGGCGTGGCGCAGCAGCGACTCCATAGCCGCCACGGTGCCGGCCAGGTGAGCCTTCGAATCGACGTCAGTGTCAGCATTGTCGGAGGTCGCAGGCGCGTCCGCCGTCGCTGTAGAGTTGTCCCCGGCAGAACCACCTCCGCCGCTGTTGAGCACCAGCTTGGCTAGTTCGGCCTCCATCTCGGCATTGGCAGTTTCGAAATCGTAGTCGGCAGTGAATCGAGCAGGAATCGGATCAACCAGATGCTGCCGGTGCTGATGCTGCTGCTGGTGATGCTGCTGCTGCTGCTGCTGCTGCTGACGTCGATCGTTGCCACCGGAATTCCAGCCGCCCAGTTGATGATGCGATGGACCGGGGCGGCCACCGCCCATCCGGCCACCGCCGCCGCCGCCGCCGCCACCCATTCCGGGTCCGCCGGGATAGCGCCGAAAGTGCATAACTGGCCGACCGCCGTAGCGCCGCTGCGAAGACATTGGCGGCATAGACATTATCGGCGGTGCCAGCGGATAGCCGTAGCCGCCAGCGGCGGGGTGATGCTGCTGCTGATGACGATGATAGCCGGAGTAGCCACCTGGGCCACCGCCGTAGGCGTTGCGATAATGCGGCGGAGGCGGCGGCATCGGCTGCAGCGATTGCAGAGGCGGCGGACCCTGCGGACAATAGCCGTAGCCGTTGTTGCCATCAGACCGGCCCATACGGCCTCCGCTTCGATAGCCGCCGCTATTGTTGCCAGACGGCGGCATGTCAAAGAAATCGGCATTGTTCCTACGATTGTTGTAGTATGACCTAGACTGTTGATAGTCGCCAGAGAATGGTTTATTATTATCCTGCTGTTGATTGTTATTATAACGACGAGGCGGTATCTGCTGCTGCTGCTGTTGGGATGGCTGCTGGCCTTGCATTAGAGGCTGCTGCTGGCCCCTAGACTGGTGCTGCTGCTGCTGCGACGAATGTTGATTGCGACTGCTGCCGTTAGAGTTGCCCATCAATCGAACAGTGCTAGAGCCGCCTCCTGATCCGCCGCTACCGCCAACGGCCAAGGCCGAGGCGCGGCCTCCAGCTGCGCTAGAGCCAGCCTGCGATAGAAAATTCTTCACCGATGCATTAGCCTCTGCAGTTGCGGCGGTACTAGACTGCTGCTGTTGATCGGACGACTGCGGCGGAGGCTTGTTCTGCGCCCGGATAATAGCCGGATCTGGCACAGAGCGCACTGGAGGAGTGTCGATAACCTTTAATTCGGTGATGTCCGAAGCGCGAAATATTATAAATTCGAAGATCTCGTCGGACGGCGGCACTGGACGGTCGCATTGGCGATCCTCTGTACCAAACACTTTGACGTGGGATAGGGCTACGGATGATTCTTTCTGATCGATAGTGTAAAGAAAGCCTTCGTATCGAATGCTGGCCTTGGACAGCAGAGAGATTGTCGAACCAATATAGGGAACTTGCGGCGGTGGAGTCATGTCTTTGTGCCTTGTTAATCTCTTCGATGATTTAAAAGTTTCCAAAAATAAATAGAAATAAACGATCAAATACAGAGAATAGATTGGCAGGGAGAGCAAGGCAGCGCAGAATAATAATAGGGAAAGTACAAGGCGGCCCCGGGCGGACCGGATTTTATAATGCGCTGCGGTTGGGTGCAAAGTTAGGTGGGGGGGGGGGTAGAGGGGTAGAGCGACTGGCTGATTTAATTGTTTGGCTATTCTAAATCGCGCGCACCCCGCGGGCCGCTTCACTCTAGGGTTGGCTTGGTCTAAAAAAACTGTCTAAAAAGCGTTGGCGCGTTCTGATTGGCTGGCGAAGTTAATGGCAAAGGGTAAAAGTTTTGGGGGTTGGGGCAGAGGGGTTAGGGTTTTCTGCCTAGACTAGAGTATTGATTAAGTTAATTGACTCAGCCAAACACATGAGCGCGCGAGGCAAAGTGATAAAATCAGCAAACAAGCCCCAGTCCACCATCCACCAACCCCAAATCAAAGCATAGATAAAGTATACATAGATTCCACCCCTACCCCCGCGGAGTGTCTAAATTGTGACCATCACTTTATTCACTGCGCTCCTATTGGCTGGGCCACGCTATGCACATTGAGTCCACGTGTGTACATTCCCCCAACTCCGCTTTTCTATTATCTCCGCTTTAACTGTTGAAACTGGTAAGACATCCTTTCGTTCCGCGCATTAAAGTTATAAAGCTTTCTTGTGTGGAAGGGGTGAGGGAATGAAATCGAAGGTGTTGAAAGGAAGGCTTTCGCGCCAGCCAATGAGAGCACGGTGAGTTTTATGGTGGTCAAAGTTTGGACACGAGCGTGTGTACATTCTGGGCAGGGGTGGAATCTATGTATACTTTATCTATGAATCAAAGCAACGTAATACTTTAGCCGCGTGACACACAAACAACCTAACTACGCCGTACTGAACAAAGCAGGCGCTAAAATAGCATAATCCCCTCCTTCTCCTTACTGCTGATACGCCAGACCTGAAAAGCCTTTAAGCTTTAGTACATCTTACTGTGCGTATATCTCGTCGCACCAATAATATCATTTCTTTTTAATATTTAATAACATAAGCTAATTAACAAAAAAGTTGAGCAGACGATAAATCATTTATTTATTTCTAGAATGGTAAACTTGAATATGTTGATTAAAAAACATTTGTCCTGTTGGATATAAGCACAACCAAAACCAAAGCAAAGGTGTAATAAACTAAAAAACTTACTTGAGTATAATCTGCGTAATCCTTTGATAGCCATTAGCGTGCCAGAAATCGTCGAGTAAATTCTGATTAGTCTCTGATGCGTCTTTTAAAAAGCAGCAAATTGTAACTAGCATTTCCACTGTGTCCAACGGCGAACCTGCGGCTTTCATAATACCATTAACGCACTGCTTAATACACGCCTCTTTGTGTATGTACTGTCGAACGGTGTAAGTCAAACCGTAACGACTTAGAGTTGTAAGCACATCGGCAGCCGCTTTCCTCCAGATTACATTGTGATTAGCGCAAGGACTGCATACTGCTCCGAATAATAGGCTGAGATCGTTTTTCTGTACTAATTCTTCGGCTGGCTCAGTGTGAGAACACAGTCTCACTAATAGTTGAGTAAACGTACGCTGAAGAAGTGCTCTTTGCTCGCATGGTGTTAGTTGTTGTTGTTGCGAACAAGCGGTTGCTTCTGGTAGAGGCGGCAAATCGAAGAACAAATAGAGACACTTAACTAAAGTAGACGGCAACGAGCAAGCGGTCATTGCTTCAATTAAATTTTTGCCACCAGTAGCCAGCAAATTCAACGTTGTCAATAGCATCCAACCGCCAGATTTAGATTCGTCAAGTGCATCGGCTTCTAAGAAGTCAACTATAGCGGCTGACGCGTTCACAGTCGACTGATTGCTGGCCCGCTTTTTAATCTCAGTTACCATTAGTTTAGAGGCGTGACTGCAGAATTGGCCAACGTCTGGGAAACTGGCTGACATCTCCGAGCTAGGCAGAGAGCTGTACACTTTGCAGAACACTGGCAGCATCACGTATAGACGGCTGGCCTGTATAGTGAAATAATGGTGGCTTTGGTGTTTGACAACTGTTCCCTAAGGCAATATTTTCGGTATTGAATTTGATCAGAAATTTTTGGAAACTGGTTCTATAGAGAGTGATTCTTAGAAGGCGATTCACAGAAAGTCTATTCTCGAGGGCGATTTTAAGATGATTTTAGGATGATTCTAGAGAACGATTCTCAAGGGCGATAATAAGAGGGAGATTCTCGAGAGTGATTCTTGAAGGCGATCCTCAAGGGCAATTCTAATAGGTCAAGAAGGCAGTTCTAGAGGTCGATTCTCAAGGGCGATTATGAGAGGGCGATTCTCTCAAGGAGGGCGATTCTAAAAAGCGATTCTAAAAGGGCGATTCTAATAGGGCGATTTTATGAGGGCAATCCTAAAAGGGCGATTCTAAGACGTTACGGTGATTTGGCAAAGTCAAGCAGTTACTGAAAGGTAAAGCATAAAAATCATAAAATAGAGAAATTTTACCTGTTCCCCTGGTCCCATTCGACTAGCGTTAGCCTTGACGTCGGCAAACAGTTTCCTTAGATGGGCAATTGCTAAACTGTGATCCTCAATAGGGGAGAACCCTGCGCCTTGACCGGCGCTTCCGGTGGCGCCGCCGCCGACGCCTCCCCTGGCACCTTCCGCAGCGGCGGCGTAGCGAGCGAAGGCTTGATCAGCGGCCGAGGGCGGCCCGCGACTGGAACTCGATTGGGAGCCGCTGTTGCCGCCGCCTCCGCCGACAAGCTTGGAGAAGAAGCTCATTGAACTAGTTAATTTAGATTGCTAATTAGTTAGCAAGTAAGCGCACTAAACTTTCGCTAGTGAGCTATTATTAATTAATAACTCCAGCTTTTCTAGCGTGTTGAGCGTTCTTTTGTAACCAATAATTGGAATGCTTTTGCAGAAATAAATAAAAACAAATTTTATAGAGAAAAAGCACACGGTAAGAAAAGCGGCTATGGGGAAGAAAGCGAATGAGGGAGAGTCTGGGAAAATGGAATGAAAGAGAGATGGGGCATAAAGGATGAGAGAAATATGATGGAGATGATAATTAGAGAACGATTACAAAGTGGGAGGCGAAAGAGAAGGAAGAGAGGGAAATTGAAAATGGGGAAGACGGAGAAGAGAGTGAAAGAAAGAGGTAGAGTGGTGAAGGTGAGAAAGGAAGTGAGGATAGGGAGATAAGGAGAGACTAAGGAGAAAAGGAAAGGAGACAGGGGAGAGTGAAGAGAGGAGAGGGAGGAGAGGAGAGAATAAGGAGAGGACAGAGGGAGAGCGAGGAGAGGAGAAAGGGAGAGGAGAGAGGAAGAGAGTGAGGAAGGAGAGGGTAGAGGGAGAGGGAGAGGGGAGAGGGGAGAGTGGGAAGTGGAAAGGAAAGAACTAAAACTATTGCAAAACACAAGAAACAAAGAATTTAAGCCAAAATGGGTTGTCTTTTACATAACTCAATTGCTAGCATGTAGGATGTGTGTATATGTCTCAAACTCAAGTTTTACGGTACCTTAAGGGCTTCTTCGTAATTATATATAAAGTCAGCAAGAAATTTCAATGCGGTAATAAACAGAAAAGCCAAGCACAGAGCTATGAGAGACCGGTACTATAGTTTCATCCTTTTCGTTTTTATTTAAACAAAATTATTAATAACAACAAAGATCAACAATTGGATCATGACAGACAAGGCAGTCAAATTAGCTTTTAGAAAGGTCAAAAAACACAAACACAACGCTAAGAAAGTCAAAGCAATTGTTTATAACCATTTATCGAAAAAAAGTTGCCGATTTCATTTTCAACAAAGGATTATTTCACATATTTTCTCAATACTACTTGCGAGAGAATCGGTTAGCATATACAGGAATATGTCATATTACAATAGATTGGCTTATTTGACCAGGTGAGATGAAATTTAACTAGTTGAAAATAATTTTTCAACCGCTATTAATGATTATAATTAATTATTCATAATTAATAGCCCATAATAATAATATTAATAACTGATTAAACCTGCCCTACCCTACCTGCCAATGGGCGAACTGAAGCAATGCAAAGTTAAGTGTCTTGCTCAAAGAAACAAATCGTTCCAATGGGATCGGGAATCGAACCCCCTACCTTCAAGTCGTGAGTCCGGCGCCCTTTTTAACTCCCTTTTAATAGCCCAGATGCTTAATAACGCTATAGGCCTTTGAGAACATTATTTCATGAGTTAGACTTAGGTGAACATTATCTGATGTAAATTAATTAATCATATTCATACATGCGCAACAGTCGGCCGATCCGGCCGACCGATTTGGCGGCCAATCAAGGAAGTCGCAAAAATGCCCACCCGAAAAAATACCAAAGTAGTACTACTAAGTAGCTGACGAAGCATTTTGATTTATAAGACAGTCATAGTTACTCCTGCCGTTTACCCAAAGTTGCGTTAATTTTGCTTTAGGGTTTTTTTTACATTTAAGTCGCATTTTTGGCCAAAAACTACGTCGCATTTTTGTTAAAACTAAGTCGCATGGCCGACCGAATTTTGGAGGTTGCGCATGTATGATTCATATTCCAGTAGATTTTTATCTTCTACAGAGAAAAATAGCTATCATTTTCTTTAGTCTCTACTCCAAACAGTAGAAATAGGAAAACTTTCAAGTTATTTTATTATATAAAAAATCACTGCATTGCATCATCGCATGCGCCAGCAGCGGCTGTTGCCGCGGCGCCAGCGCCAGCGGAGGCAGCACCGCCAGCGGAAGCGGCAGCGGAAGCAGCTCCGCTAGCGGGATTAGACTCGGTGACGCATAAATTAGCTTTGCTAACAGCCAGATGTAGAATAGCGGCCGAATTTCTGCGCTTCCAATCGCGACAAGCTTGTAGAGCGGATTCGAATACCGCACTGCGCAGGTCCGCCTGCTTAGCAACCAATAGGCGCTTGTTGCTATCGATACGGGCGGCTATGCGCTTGTCCAATATTAGTCGCATTAATTCGTCTTCCAGCGCTGGCACGCTTGTACCAAAGGTTGATGCCATTTTATCCAGATCGGCGCTAACATACGGGCTGAAGTATTGGGTTAAGGCGCGTTTTCTAATCTCTGAGAATAGCGATTCCACGTGCGAGCCAAGGTAGAGGTCTAGGAGTAAAGTCGGCTTCAGGCGCTCCATGCCAGCTAGGCAGGCTGCGTAGTTAGCCTGGAGTGGCATTTTCAAAGAACAAAGCGAACAATTAAAATCAATAGGAACAACCTGCTTCTGATTGCAACCAATCTGCTTCTAGTGGCAACCATCCTGCTTCTGATTGCAACCAATCTGCTTCTGATTGCAACCAATCTGCTTCTAGTGGCAACCATCCTGCTTCTGATTGCAACCAATCTGCTTCTGATTGCAACCAATCTGCTTCTAGTGGCAACCATCCTGCTTCTGATTGCAACCAATCTGCTTCTGATTGCAACCAATCTGCTTCTAGTGGCAACCATCCTGCTTCTGATTGCAACCAATCTGCTTCTAGTGGCAACCATCCTGCTTCTGATTGCAACCAATCTGCTTCTGATTGCAACCAATCTGCTTCTAGTGGCAACCATCCTGCTTCTGATTGCAACCAATCTGCTTCTAGTGGCAACCATCCTACTTCTGATTGCAACCAATCTGCTTCTAGTGGCAACCATCCTGCTTCTGATTGCAACCAATCTGCTTCTGATTGCAACCAATCTGCTTCTAGTGGCAACCATCCTGCTTCTGATTGCAACCAATCTTCTTCTAGTGGCAACCATCCTGCTTCTGATTGCAACCAATCTGCTTCTAGTGGCAACCATCCTACTTCTGATTGCAACCAATTTGCTTCTGATTGCAACCAATCTGCTTCTAGTGGCAACCATCCTGCTTCTGATTGCAACCAATCTGCTTCTGATTGCAACCAATCTGCTTCTAGTGGCAACCATCTTGCTTCTAGGTTTAGGTTAGGTTTCAAATGGTTGACAGTTTATCTAACAATTCAAAACATCTTCACCTGATGAAAGCTAGTTACAACATCGCGAACTGCCGGTTCAACTTCGAGGAATTGACGAAAATTGGCGCTAGACATGACCAGCCTGCGCATGTCCTGCCTGTCAAAGGTGGCCAGAGCGCACAGGCTGGCATAAGTGGCAATATTAGCCGGCGATAGAAGCTCGGGACAATTGAAAAAGTCGAATTGTACGGCTAGGAATTGGCGCGCGGCGGTGCGATAGCGGGAGTCCGCGAGTTCAACTAGGCCCGATGCCGCCTGTACGAATGCCAGCTTGCGCTGAACACCTGCGGGAGAGTAGGAGACATCATCATCATTAAAACACGTCTGCTGATTATCATATGATTATTCAATGATCAGTATGAGTATCGAATGATTGATTGATCAGTATGATTATCGAATGATTGATTGATCAGTATGATTATCGATTGATTGATTGATCAGTATGATTATCGATCGATTGATTGATCAGTATGATTATTGATTGATTGATTGATCAGTATGATTATCGATTGATTGTTTGATCAGTATGATTATCGATTGATTGATTGATCAGTATGATTATTGATTGATTGATTAATCAGTATAATTATCGATCGATTGATTGATCAGTATGATTATTGATTGATTGATTGATCAGTATGATTATCGATTGATTGTTTGATCAGTATGATTATTGATTGATTGATTGATCAGTATAATTATCGATTGATTGTTTGATCAGTATGATTATCGATTGATTGTTTGATCAGTATGATTATCGATTGATTGATTGATCAGTATGATTATTGATTGATTGATTGATCAGTATGATTATCGATTGATTGATTGAACAGTATGATTATCGATTGATTGATTGATCAGTATAATTATCGATCGATTGATTAATCAGTATGATTATCGATTGATTGATTGATCAGTATGATTATCGATTGATTGATTGATCAGCATGATTGATTGATCAGTATGATTATCGAATGATTTATTGATCAGTATGATTATCGATTGATTGATTGATCAGCATGATTGTTTGATCAGTATGATTATCGAATGATTTATTGATCAGTATGATTATCGATTGATTGATTGATCAGCATGATTGATTGATCAGTATGATTATCGATTGATTGATTGATCAGCATGATTGATTGATCAGTATGATTATCGATTGATTGTTTGATCAGTATGATTATCGATTGATTGATTGATCAGTATGATTATTGATTGATTGATTGATCAGTATGATTATCGATTGATTGATTGAACAGTATGATTATCGATTGATTGATTGATCAGTATAATTATCGATCGATTGATTAATCAGCATGATTATCGATTGATTGATTGATCAGTATGATTATTGATTGATTGATTGATCAGTATGATTATCGATTGATTGATTGATCAGCATGATTGATTGATCAGTATGATTATCGAATGATTTATTGATCAGTATGATTATCGATTGATTGATTGATCAGTATGATTATTGATTGATTGATTGATCAGTATGATTATCGAATGATTGTTTGATCAGTATGATTATCGAATGATTTATTGATCAGTATGATTATTGATTGATTGATTGATCAGTATGATTATCGATTGATTGATTGATCAGTATGATTATCAAATTATCAAGGTAGGCTATGAAGCTCAAGATATATTCAATACACAATAATTAATCGCACGCTCACCTTCGCGCTCCTTAGGCTTAGCAGAGGGCGCGGCCGAGGTCAAAGCGGACGCGTCGCCAGGGTAGCCGCCGGCGCCGAGGCTCCGGCCAACTTCAACTCCGCTGCAAGCTTCGGCTTTGGTGATGTGCGATTTGGCGTGCTGCCAATTGCAACTGTAAACGCTGATTCTAATGACGTTTAAGCACATGTCCAATTCCTGCATTGGGGTTTAGGGAAGTTGGAGAATGCAGAATGTATATGATAATAACATAGTAAAATAAAAGAATTTGAGAGATTAACATGGGAGATAGCTAATTAGGTAGATAATTGGGTAGGAAAGTGTAAGTAGCAATGTACATGTAGGTTAAAAGGTAGGTAAGTTTACAACGTAATTAGGTAGGTAGGCGGGTAAATAGATACGCAGAATTTTGGTAAATAAGTAGGTAGGTAAGTAGGTATAGGTAGGTAGGTAGGTAAGTAGGTATAGGTAGGTAGGTAGGTAAGTAGGTAGGTAAGTGGAAAGGTAGGTAAATAGACAGGTAAGTAGGAAGGCACACACGTACTCGTAAATAGATGGACAGGAAAGGTGGGTGGATACTTCAGTTGGTAGGTAGATAGAAAGGTAGGCAGGTAGGTAGGTAGATAGATAGACAGATATCTATGTAGGAAAGTAGGTAAATAAGAGTGGGTAGAAAGTACGAGTAGATAGGTAGGTAGGTAGTTATGTAGCTACTAGATAGCTACGTAAATAAGAGTGGGTAGATAGGATAGTATATAGTTAGGTAGTTAGGCAGGTAGGAAGGTAGCTACGTAGAAAAGTAGGTAGATAGAAAAGTAGGTAGCTAGGAAAGTAGATGGTAGGCAGGTATCTACGTAGAAAAGTAGGTAAATAGGAAAGTAAGTACGTAAGGTAGGTACAAAAGCATATAGGTATATAATCGCAAAGGTATTATCTCCAACCTGCAGGTGATTGGTGCAGTACTCCCTAGTCCGGCTGTAATTCTTCAATGCGCTACTTAAGTCGCCCATTCGCAGAAAATGAAAAGCCAACTCGTCCTGACCCCGTCGAATGCTCTCTTTGATGGCGCTCTGCTTTGACGAGCGCAATTCGACGTCCAATTTTTCCAGGCTTAGCTGGGCCAGTTTTCTGGTGGCTTCGACCCACTGGGTGTCCTGGGCGGGCGCCTGACCAGCGGGTGCACTAGCGACCAGCTTTCTGTGGCACTCAACGTACGCCTGTGCGGTGGGCAGAATAAAGAAAATTAAAATATTAAATATAGTAGACTAGAAGCACACAATATAGTAACCTTAGTACATTTGTAATAAGTACAATAACAATTAATGATTAAACATGCCTCGATTTGGCCAGATGTGCAACCGACAGCTCAGTCTGTTCAAGAACTGGAAGGGGGGGGGTCGCCAAACACACTCAGCCTCAATCTGCCCCAGCTAATGCTGGCACCCATTTTACAGCTGGGTGAACTGAAGCAATGCAGAGTTAAGTGTCTTGCTCAAGGACACAAATTGTTCCGAGTGGGATTGGGAATCGAACTCCCGACCTTCAAATCATGAGTCCGACGCTCTAAACACTAGACTACAACCCCTATCTACATGAGTAGCCAAAATAAAATATAAAAAGATAACAAAACTCGAATATGAAACACGCGTTCCAACCTGAACGTCCAGAGTTTCCGATTTCAAATAGTTAAGCGTCATACTCAAGGCTTGTACACGCAGTGGAGGACAATGGTCGGCAATGTAGATCAGGCGCTGGTACCTGGCATAGCCAGTGTAGCTGGACACTATCAGGTCCAAATCTAGATTGGCATTCTGCACAATCGCACCAGCAGCTGGCTGCACATTTTCGTTTTGCTCCACATCGTTTAGAATATCTACTACCATTGGCTCAACCATTGCTCTGCTACTGATTGTTAGTAGTCTCTACTGAATAATATTTACCGAAGTAGCTAATTTTTACTATAGGAAGGCAGAAAGGGGGGTTTCAAACACAAGTAAAGTTTAAATAGAATAAAAACACATTTAATCTGTTACACATACAAAATCACTGTATGTGTAATTGGCACTCAAGGGTGAAAATTGCATGATAACAGCAAGACTACGATACCAAGATGGAATTGAGCCTGGGCTATAGACCACTAGGCTTTACCCTCCTAGTATACAATGATATACAAATGTTTAAAAAATTCTAGCATTTAAAATATACTTTCCTGACTATTATTGATATAATGCTATGCTTTAAACTATGGTAGGCCTTATATATTGCAAAAAAAATCCTTATATTGTTGGCCTTTTTAGATGACAAAATCACTTACTGATATACTGTTATAACAAAAAAAGAATTCTTAATAAAGTAATTAATTAGGTCTTGCAGTTACTATAAAAGAATATATGGATAACTTAGCTTTGCATAGCAATTACCCAGTTGGTAAATGTATATAAGAACTATCCTACTCCAAAGTAGAGGAAGTAGGGCTGACTGAATTTTGGAGGTTGCTAATAAGTATATAATAATAATAACAATATATATAATCTATATAATATTCTTTCTTTTTCTATCTACATTTATTGCTTTTGTTGCACTATATGGAATAGTGGCCATGCTAAACAGAATGGCCCATTAGAATTCTATGGCCAAGCATTTGAATTAACTTGAGAAAGTAAGCCATAGACAACCTTATTTATCATGCTATGTTGAACTATGAGCCAGAATGGATGGAATGGTTTGGGTTTTATTTGCAGAAATGATAAAAAAACATGCTTTTTGCAAAGTTCAAGCCAATTTTTTCAACTGAAGTGCATTGTAAGAATGTTAGAGAAAAAACTGGTTGGCTAAATTCTGACCCTATTAGAATAGGTTGCAAAATGACAGATAGCCATCTAGCACATTTTCAAAATGACTCCATGGCATGATGCATTTTCTGTGAGACAACTACTTATGACCACTTGTGTGCAACTTTTAAAGGGACTCTTTGATGTGGCCTATGTACCTTGGAGAATGACCCTTGGCACATTTTTGTTGGGCCCTTGATGCAAATCTGCACATTTTTAGAATTTATTCCAATAGGGAATTCTGATTCTATAAAGATTGCATCACAACTGAATTGTAACTCAAATGTGAATTATGCTAGTGTTGAAAACAGTGTGGAAGAATAGCACAAAACTTGATTTAAATTATGTAACCATTTTATTATTTATTTGAAATAGATAAGATACTAGCTGGCTAAGAAATTGGTTATATTATAACTGTTTTGAAGGATTTATTCTCAGCTTTGAGTCTTAAAAGTATTATATTATTAGTGCTACAATTCATGTTATCAAAATAATAAGAGCTAGCCTATAGGTAAACAAGCTAAACTGCTAATGCAGTGATATGGGTTCAAATTTTTAGAGTATAAAGTTTGATATTAATTTTTTTAACATTAAGAAACTAAAAAAACTTTAAAATAATTAGAAAGAAACTAGCAATCTTCGCCCCCCGTTGGGGGACATCTGGATAGAATCTCTGCTCTCTACAGGTAACAAAAAGCCTTCTCAAAGACAACAGACAAACTGCTCAAATAAAGTGCAATGCAAAAAGAAATCATCCCAAGATAGCAAGCATCCCCCAGATAGCAAGCATCCCCCAGATAGCAAGCATCCCCAAGATAGCAAGCATCTTCCAGATAGAAAGCATCCCCCAGATAGCAAGCATCTCCCAAATAGCAAGCATCCCCCAGATAGCAAGCATCCCCCAGATAGCAAGCATCCCACAGATAGCAAGCATCCCCCAGATAGCAAGCATCCCTCAGATAGCAAGCATCCCCCAGATAGCAAGCATCCCCCAGATAGCAAGCATCCCCCAGATAGCAAGCATCCCCCTCCCAGATAACAAGCATCCCCCAAATAGCAAGCATCCCTCAGATAGCAAGCATCCCCCAGATAGCAAGCATCCCCCAGATAGCAAGCATCCCCCTCCCAGATAGCAAGCATCCCCCAGATAGCAAGCATCCCCAGATAGCAAGCATCCCCCAGATAGCAAGCATCCCCCAGATAGCAAGCATCCCCCCTCCCAGATAGCAAGCATCCCCCAGATAGCAAGCATCCCCCAGATAGCAAGCATCCCCCAGATAGCAAGCATCGCCAAATAGTAAGCATCCACCAGACAATAAGTAGCTAGTGCAACAATTTCCTTAGCTCTATAGTGGCTCCTTTAAAATTGGCATGACGCTTACTTTTAAGTTTGGAATTGTGTATCTTTTATGTTCGACAGGGTGGCTCTTTTATGTTTGGCATGGTGGCTCTTTTATGTTTGACATGGTGGCTCTTTAATGTTTGACAGGGTGACTCTTTAATGTTCGAAATGGTGGCTCTTTAATGTTCGAAATGGTGGCTCTTTAATGTTCGACATGGTGGCTCTTTTATTTTTGGCATGGTGTCTCTTTAATGTTTGACATGGTGGCTCTTTTATGTTTGACATGGTGGCTCTTTTATGTTTGACATGGTGGCTCTTTAATGTTTGACAGGGTGACTCTTTAATGTTCGAAATGGTGGCTCTTTTATATTTGACATGGTGGCTCTTTAATGTTTGACATGGTGGCTCTTTAATGTTTGACATGGTGACTCTTTTATGTTCTACATGGTGTCTCTTTAATGTTTGACATGGTGGCTCTTTTATTTTTGGCATGGTGTCTCTTTAATGTTTGACATGGTGGCTCTTTTATGTTTGACATGGTGGCTCTTTTATGTTTGACATGGTGGCTCTTCTATGTTTGACATGGTGGCTCTTTAATGTTTGACATGGTGACTCTTTTATGTTCTACATGGTGGCTCTTTAATGTTTGATTCGGGGTTTTTTTAATGTCTGACATGGTGTCTCTTTAATGTTTGACATGGTGGCTCTTTTATGTTTGACATGGTGGCTCTTTAGTGTTTGAAATAGTGACTCTTTAATGTTCGACATGCTGGCTCTTTAATGTTCCACAATGTGGCACTTTAATGTTTGACAAGGTGGCTCTTGTATGTTGGACATGGTGGCTCTTTAATGTTTGACATAATGGCTTTTTAATGTTAGACATGGTGGCTCTTGTATGTTTGACAGTGTGCTTTTTTGTGTTAAGCATTTTGTGTTTTTAAGATTTTTGAAAAAAAAACTTTTTGCACTACTAAGATTCGAACCCAGGTCGCTGCATTAGTAGTCCAGTCTGTTCGCATCTATGCTATCTCTTGTCAATTGGAGAACATGAATTGTGGCCCTTATAATTAAATTCTTATAGCAAATCGGTTAGAGCAAAAAGTTATGACATAATCAATTTCTCAGTCAGCCAGTATCAGTGTCAATTTAAGTTAGCAATATGATTACGCAATTTCAATCAAGTTGTGTGTGCATTTCTTCGGCACTGTTTTCAACTTGTTGTGATGCAATCTTTATCAGAATTGAAATTCAGTCAGTCAGTTTTTTCTCTAGCATTCTTACAATGCATTCCAGGTCGAAAGAGCTGCTTGACCTTTGCAAAAAAGCATGTTTTCCGAATATTTAATCCCTTTAATACTGAGCAATTTCTTAGCCAAGATGCATGTACCATCCCAGGAAAATTTCTGATCGAATGGTGCAAGTTTGAAGAAAATCAGTTGAGCCATTTTTTCTGAAATCTATCTCACACATACATACACACAGGCATTTCATTTTTAGTATATAGGATAAAAGAGATATCATATAGACCTAAGAGAAGTGTGATAAAAGACATGAAAGAATCATTATTTAAAACATTAAAAATATATCAAGTAAATCATGAAAGAAACTTCATATAAATATAAGTGTTGTATAATGTATAAAAAAGTTTTGTTGCATAGTTTATTCAAAAAGTTTATATTAAAATTCAAAATTAATTATTACATTATATTAGAAAACGATTATTGTACTCAAACAAAAAGGAATTATTGCACTAGGAAATTGTTGCACTAGCTTGTTAGGAGATATTTGCTATTAGGAGGGCTATTAGAAAGATGCTTGCTTTCTAAGGTTGCTTGCTATATATGGGGTTGCTTCTTTTCCTTGCTCTAGGGAGATGTTTGCTTAGGAGAATGGCTTAAATATCAAGGCTTATAAGGACAATTGCTAAAGCTAATATTAGTTGAAGACCTTGTAGATATCTTCCCTTTATCAACTATTGAAAGGGTTTATATGAATTATATGAATTTATATGAAATATATGAATTGTATGATTATATGATTATATGAATTTCCTAAATAGTTTGGGGATTCCTAGACATTATAGGGGACATTTCCAATTTGTAAAAATATTGATAAGGTAAAAAGCTAAAATGATATATTAAACATAAAAACTAATTGCCTAAATTAGTTTTAAGGCAGTTGTTATTGTTACGGTGACTGTATGAATAGCAAGACAGTTATTTTTACAGTTAACACTTAAAACAAATACCATCTAAATGAAGTGACAAACTTGCTGTGCAAATACTATGATGGTTAAATTTAAAAAAATAAAGAAACATTTTATTAATAAATACGATGGTAACTTCTAGTGGTTCTTGTCATGGTAGCTTACTTTAGGTAATTGTTAACTATTATAGGAAGCCATTTTGCTTCCTATCTATGGTGACCATAAAAATAATAGTTTTGCTATTTATATGGTTACATTAAGTAAAGACTGTAGGCCTGCATAGTGTCTTATGCATAAACCATAAAAATAACCTTTGTTATTTTGTTATTTATATGGTTACTGTAACAATAACAACTGCCTAGTTTTAATTTAGACAACTTTGCAGGAGATAAACAAGCCAGGCTTAGGCCTAGTCAATAAATATTTGGTTCCCAAAAATTAAGAAATAGAAAACCCTAGTTTATCAGTTTATGATATAAATTAAAAAACTTTTGACATTATCCTAAATAAGTCAAGAACTTCAAAGCTAGAACTAAGATAAGATAGATCCCAATCCCAAAATCCTAAGATTGTAGCAAAAATTGAGATCTTGATCCTACACTACCCTAGAAATGTTGATCCTATCTAAATTATATGCAATACCTGTTTATATACTAAAATTTGTTTCATTTTTAATCCCAATATAATTATAAAATTATAAAAAATGAAAATCACAAATTCCTAACAAATATTGAATTCTTATGTATATGACATTAGGCCCTCCTATCCATTTGGGAAAAATATGATCCTATCCTATTTAACCTCGACTCATACTAATAGCTCACATTTGAAAGCTTTGCAGTCTGCATACCAAGTAGTATTTCAGTTTCCATATGTAATGTAATGTACCCTATTGATTGCAAAGTTGATGAATACTGTTAATAATAATGTTGAAATAATGTTCATAGCAAAGACCACTCAAGTACACTACTTGACTACTAGACTACTTGAGTAGTCCTTGGTTCATAGTAGGAAGGCCTACCGTCTAATGCTTGATAAATGTTGTAACGTTTCAATTAATTTTCGTGGTAGATTTAGATTTAGTAGTAGTAAGAGAATTGTTAGAAATAAAGTAAACTTAAACTTTTGCAAAAAGAAGTAGAACTGTTTTAACAAAGTTATCTTTTCAGTGAAGAGACTATAATACTATAATAGATACTTGCCTGTATTAATATGGATAATTTGCCTGTCTCCATGAAAGAAGCGCTGCAGCATTATCGACGGCGTGAAGGAAAGACTCGAAGGACTCGGCTGGAGCAGGAGTAGCGGCGAGCAGCTTGCGTAGGAAGACCTGCCGCGTTTCCAGGTTTCTCAGGTCGGCCCAGAGCGGGTGAGATGGCGCAGGTCGGAGCTTTTGCCAGTGCAGATCGAAGTCGCACGTTCGAAATGATTCATGCGTGTGACAGTTTTATGACCCCTATATTCCCAGATTTTTTTTGCATGTTACGTAATCCCCATCATCATTTTTCTCTGCTGCGTCCCACCGATTTCTCGTCCAATCACAGCGCGGCTGGCCGGTGGCGTCATCATGGTTGCTTGGTAACAAGTCAAGGACAAGTCACGGCCTTCAATATCACGCATCACGCTTACGTGATCACGTAACGCGTGATCTCAGGGCTATAAATAAGAATCCGTTTGGAGCCCTGAGCCACAACTCTCGAGGCGGCACGTCTTGATTTTACCCTCCTTCCCTCTTTCTTTCCTTCCTTTCTTCTTTTCCTTCGTCTCTGCCCCTTTGCTTTAACCTCCTTTCTTACGTGTTTCGTCTGGACTGATCGTCCATGACTGCAGCCGTCGCCGTGACCTTCCTGACCGCCGGGACATCTGCTATTCAACTATTTGTTGCTTCTGTCTGTCTACGTATTTACCTTGAGTCGTAGTATGAAGTATGAGTAGTGAGTATAAAACTGTCGCAGGGCATGAAATACGAGCTAGAAGCTGAGGAATAGAGTGGAAGATCACCAAGTATAAGCCGATCGAATTCAACCAAATAATCATATCAGTACTTTTAAATAAGTCCATGTAAAATGTGCACCACGAGGGAGCTCTGGGACCTGCACTTACCCATCCCCTGCGGCATCGAACCCATCTAGGAAAAAATACATTAAAATACGAGCTAGCGTTACCTATTATCCACCTTTGGGATCTTGGGGCTTAGGAGGGTATCGTAGGCTGGAATCGTTCACCAGCTAAAAGATCTCTTTATACAGAAGTTCTCGTTTCCAGCACCGATTAGACTGTCATTGTATGCCTCGCCTTGTATGGCTATTTCTAGTATAGTCTAGCCTTGTATGGCTGAACCCTTTGTGACCTCGATTCTATTCAGCAAGCGAGATGAAGAGTTAATTAAAAGACGCGCTCCATTAGAGGAGGCAACTATACCGCGTGCAGAGGAGGCTATTCCTGCTAAATATCACTAAATACGTACATGTAGTAGACTATTAAAAAAACCTTGTCATGTGCTGCAGATAATAGAGAAGAAGTTTCGGTATAAATAAATATAGAGTTAGCTAATTTAACACCCATACGGCATGTCGAACTAAAAGTACAAACAGCTCTGGGATAGCCCATATACTTAATCGCATGTAATATTGCCCCAGTTGAGAGGAAAATCCCAGTTTTAGCGTTGTCTCTATCTCAGAACCAGAACCCTTGGGATTTAAGGAATAGCAAAGCCCTGAGGACATCATGCACTCTCTAGGTCGAAAAAATCCCCCACTACTTCGTGGATACCTCGATCACACAGAGTCTCTTAGATCGGCCAGGACTGACATGCTGGGAGCCCCGTCTTATTCGGGCATATTCGCTCCAACAGCAAAATCTTTCGTACATTAATGCATTCTTAATGGGAGCTAAATTTAAGATCATGTCATTTATGGCAGTCTATAGACAGCTATGCGTTCATGCAAAACGTTTCATCCATGCATTTAGCAAAACAATTTTGCCCACCTTAATTAA